>VWZW01002320.1:1435875-1479045 GCA_013397115.1 Edolisoma coerulescens | reverse complement strand
GGTGGGGACCCCGTGGCTCCCCCTGCCCGGGGCCTCCGTGCGCCCGAAGGAGGGAGGACAGGGCTGTGCGTGAGAGCTGCCCGCGCCCGAGCTCTGGGATACTGACGTGGTTTATTCACCTGCAGCGGGCTGCGTAAAAAGACGGGCGGGTTTTTTGAGCGACACTAGGTGTCACCTGCTTTGAAGGGTAAAATAAAGCAGTGGAACGAGTGCCCTTACTTGGGAAGTAGTTGTGGAGACAGCATCCCGACAGCTGTTACTAAAGAGCTGCCGCAGAGCAAAGTTTCTCCTTGGGGGTCGCCTGGCTCCTCCAGGCGCTTCCCATCGCCTTCCGTGTCCGTGAGCTCTCAGTAGCGTCGTGGCCCGGACACTGTGCGCTCACCGGGGAAGAATCTGCCCGTCCAGCGTTTGCACCCACCTCTGTTACTGTCACACGTGTTCGGAGCAGAGTTTCACTTCTTTTGCGTATGTGCAAGATAATTGATTTTTTTTTTGTTTGTTTGTTTTTTGTTTTTTTTTTTAGTATGCTGTGTGATTCTTAGTACCATCAGTTAGGGTCAAATAAAAAATACTGAAAGTAAATTTAGAGTTTCATAATATATGTGTATGGGTGTTGTTGTTACCAACCTTATAGGATACTTGTTCTCAGATCCTGCCTGAGGATGCAGATAACTTAAGAATCATGAGGTGGTATGATAACAGTTTTTATGTTATATTGGTTAGGTTCAGAATTCCTGTTAAGGAACCATCATGGATAATACTTACTGATTTGCTTATAGAGACTTGTATCCTGACTGTTACTGAGCAGGGTTATGACACAGGATGCTTGTGCTGGCCTTGCCAATTGCCATTCTCAACTAAACGTTTGTCATAGCACACTGGTGATCTTACTTACGTAGCTTTGCAAAAATACTCCACTTTAAATATGGCATTACTCTTCTTCATCCCTGAAAATAGAGAATTCTTTAAGAAAGGAAAATTATTAGTCAAGGCGCATTAGTTCACAGACCTTTTAACTGTAACTAGTTTTCGTACTGACCCTACTGGGTTTCTTTAATATAAATCACACACGTTTATTATTTTTTTCTAAAAGAGGAAAATTATGACATGTAGTAGCCCTCTGAAAAGAGTCCTGGTTTGATAATTTGAAACTTTATTTTTGGTCCATTTGCTTACAAAGATATTCTAATTTGTTCTCGCAACAATTACTGTATCTGCAGCAAAGGTAAAGGTTACCTGTATCTACTTTATCTTTGGCTAAGCATACTTGGGTTTAAGCCTGTGCTTTTATTGTAGATCATGGCATTTACTTTAGATGAGCTGTCTTGTATAGTAACCCAAGCTGTGTGTCTCAATATGTGTTGAGATGTCAGAAGAGCTAAACTTGCATGTCCTGTTTCTACAGTTTGGTCACTTTTAATGCAGTCTGAAATAAACCTTTTGAAGTTCAAAATTAAATCAGAACTTAAAATGTGTTTCACCTGTATACACACATGTTATCCTGTGTCAGCTGTGTGGCCTGTGTACTGAGTGAAGAATGCTTAAAGGGAAAGCTTCCTTTTTTTTTTTTCCTGATAAAAAGTTACACAGCATCCTCCTAACTTGAACGTTTAAAAATCCATGTTTATGATTCCTCATGTTCACATCACCTGGTAGCCTTTGGGAGGGGGATGCTGTCATACTTGTTGTGCCACTTGCGTCTCTGAAATTTTGAAAAATCTGGAAAACTACTGATTTGACAAAGTTGCTTCTTGTTTTTGTAGCACGTCAGTGCTTTCATGCTCTAAAGTTGATAAAGAAAGATTGCCTTCTATCGCCATGTGTCTCACGATGTGCCTCTACCGCCTCTGTGCCTCGCATAACTACACATTACACAATTCATCCTCGGGACAAAGACAAACGATGGGAAGGTAAAAACATTGCATTCTTTAAAAGCTGCTTTATTATTATTATTATTGCTAATGAATTTTAAAGATATTAAAATGTATTGCAGTTTTTTCTCTTTATGGAAATTCTCTATGCTTAAATACAGTACTAATATTTCAAATGAAATTTTTGCTTGCTGTCTCACAATCAGTGTCTTTAGTGCTGTAAAATAGTGTCAGAAGAAACTTTATGCTTGTTTTCATAACGAAAATATACAAGCAGCTTTTGGTTTAGTGATTATCACAACAAGATTTAGTTCTCTTCAGTATATATCTGCTTGGTTTTTCAGTTGTTCTTACCATGAGGGTTTATGTTTAGTGAGAGAGAGGTTGGGAGAAATTGGAGATTGGGTTATGTTATTATCTTTTTTTTTTTTCTATTGAAGGGGTAAACATGGAAAGATTTGCAGAGGAAGCTGATGTTGTCATTGTGGGAGCAGGCCCTGCAGGCCTTTCTGCAGCCATTCGACTCAAACAGTTGGCTACTGAGCACAGCAAAGAAGTGCGTGTTTGTCTGGTGGAAAAGGCTTCTCAGATTGGTGCACATACATTGTCTGGTGCCTGTCTTGAGCCAAGGTCCTTAGAAGAACTCTTTCCAGACTGGAAAGAGCGAGGGGTATGTATGAGCATGTAAATACTGAAGTTAATTACTTGTAATGAACTTCGTATCTGACTCGTTCTGGTATGAGTTAGTACCTGGTACCATTAGTAATTAGTATCATTTTAAAATACATCGACGGAACAAAACAAAAACAGGTGCCTTCTTTTTAGTCTGTTTCCTCTAGCTCAACAATGCTAAAAGTTTTCTGTCTACACAGATATGCTGTGGCCTTTTCTCTTTTCTGTAGTAGTCCTACTGCACATACACAATATGTCTGGTGCAGCCTGGGGTGCCCTGCACTTGCTGCCTTTGTGCAGAATCCAGCTCCTGTGCACCAGCAGGAAGGTGTTTGGTTCTTACCAATGACAGACTTGCTGCTTCTGTACAATAGCTCTTCATGGAAATGGCACTGAGTACGCTGACTTCTGTGCAGACACTGTAGTGTAACAAAGGCCTAAGATGATTTTAGGAGGGAGGATAGCAGGAAATGAGCTGCCATCTCTCCCAGAACAGCCATCTGACTTGCAGCCAGCTGTCTGCTATCACCTGAGAGCTGCAAGAAGTCAACATCAACTCTTTGGTTTGCCTTACTGTGATAAATACACAAGTTGAGCTGCCCTCTTTAGAAAGGTCTAGAATATTGATGTAGTACAAGCTCGTGTACAATAGATGTTATTTGCCAGGCCATATTTTATATTTTTGACCTCAGTAGTTGTGTTGATTCTTGCCTGATGACTGCCTCATAAAATACTTTATCTTCTCTCTTGTGATACCTTCCTATAGAAGTGCTATACTAAACCTGCCAGTTTGATTTTGTTGTTTCTGTTGGATAGGCTAAGAAAACTTAACTCTCTACTTCTTCTATTTTATTTTTTGTAGGCTCCACTTAATACTCCTGTTACTGAAGACAAGTTTGGAATTTTAACAGAGACATCTAGAATTCCAGTGCCAATTCTTCCAGGTGAAGTTTGGTGAGAGAGAAGAGAGTCAACTTCCTGTGTGTCTTTTTCAGCTTCTCCATGAATCAAAACAAGTTTGATTCAGTGTAGTGCAGCAAGTGTATGTAGAATGTAATAGGTTACAGTGATACACTATGCAGGTGATGGCTGTGATAACAGATGACATTACCTTGAAGATAGTAGCTGTAGATGTGACATCTGCTGTATACAGCCTCAGTTATTTTGCTTAGTGTCCGATGTTTTATATGTGTGTGTGTCTTTTTCTGCCTAGGACTTCCGATGGTTAATCATGGAAATTACATAGTACGTCTGGGCCACTTTGTGAGTTGGCTAGGTGAACAAGCAGAAGCTTTGGGTGTTGAGATATATCCAGGCTATGCAGCAGCTGAGGTACTAATGACATCAATGTGTGTATATGAAAAGTGGCTTTGGAACCCGCCTCAGAGCACTCATGACCATTTGTACATGTGCAACATTCCTTTTAACAGATATGTATTGTGAAAACTGTGTTTCTGTGTCTAAATTCCCTGGCTCAGATCCAGCAAAGTGGAAGTGGATCATACAGAATGTGAATGAATACATAACCTTCATGTTTGACCATTAAAGTCATGGTGCTTAGAAGTTCTGCTTTAGAACTTTTAATGAATGGATTCAAAGTACAGTTTCATTACAATGTTTTTTGGTTTTTTGTTTAAATATTTCCAAAGGTACTTTATCATGAAGATGGTAGCGTGAAAGGGATAGCAACTAATGATGTAGGCATTCAGAAGGATGGAGCACCTAAAGTAAGTATCTATCTTCCCCATAACTAGGGGTCTAATTATGAAAATTGTGATACATCTGCTTCTACTGCCATCAGTAGTCTTCCTGCAGCATAAGAAAAGCTGTAAAATTCAGTACCTGTCTTTCCTCTCTATTTAACTGGATTGATTACCTGTGAAAGTTCTGGTCTCAGAACATTGTAAAATTCTTCTGAGATTAGTAGAAAAAACCTTTTCAGAAAAGTTGTCTTGAAGGAGATATTATGAGGTGTTTTGGCATATGTGAAATCAGGAAACAAGGGAAAGAATTCCAAGAACTCCTGGAAAAAAGGTCCAAAGGTGAAATAGAAAGCTTTAGTCCAGCTGGTAGCTAGCAACATGTAAGAGAGTGTGCTTCTGGCTGGTTTGGTTTCCTTGATATTTACAGCTGCAGTCGCTCTTGCTGACAGTCTGTCTACGTTGTTGGGGCAAGGTACACACTGAATCTTTATACCTTTAAGCTGGTTGGTCATGTTTCTGCATCTAGAAGGTGACTACCTGCCCTAAGTGTCAGACTTGGATTTTTGGTTTTTTAGTGGAATCTGGAACCTGCCCTAAGTGTGCTGTTTCCCTGTATAATATGTTGGGAGAATGTGGCACCTCAGAGTTACTTGGAACAGCTTTCACACAGAGTTATTTGACTACATAAATTAGGAGTACAAGTTTTTTCTTAGCATTTACTTTCTTTTATAAAGTTTCTTTCTAGTTTCTTACAGTTTCAAAGAGGTATTCACTTTCACATGGAGTGTGGGCTGTTTTTCCCCATTTAAGGCAGGGAGTGAGAAGAAAAGACTCATTCTTGTTTTGAGAGAATATAGCCAGTGGAGGAATAATGTATTTTTCCAGTGTAATATTGTCTATCTGCTGTAGGGGACAGACACACCCTTGTTTTCCAGTGGATGTTTTGTCCAGAAGGTGGCACAAGTAACATGTGCAGGCTTCTGCAGTAATGAAGCTTTGTGGGGAGTTTGGGTTTGTTTTAAGATGGGAAGCAACGATTTTAGGTATATTTTTTAACATCCTCAAAACACAGATTTTTAAAATTTTTTTCCCTGCTTGTTCTGGAAGAATGTGTCTCTTAACTTCCTTAATGTACATAACGAGTGTGCCACTACTGCAGCTTTTTTAGTGCACTATCACTCAATTCAAGTGTTTTAGCTGTCAGTTAGGTCAGCTGGTACCACCTCCAGTGCATAAAGGCTCAGGTAAATAGATGTAGTTTGTATAGCCTCCAAGGCAAGAATATCTTCGATGTGTTTATACAGAGCCTAATCAAATAGACTGTGGTTAATGAACAGATTTTCACCTTGCAGTCAGCACCAACCAACCAAAAATGACAGTGGTAAAAATACATTGTAAAAAGTAGCATGTTGATTCTTGATGCTGAAGAAGGTTGTTAACTATGAAATACAACTCTGTCACATTACTGAAATGTTTCAAATTCACGAATTTCTAATATTTACAGTGTGGAGTTGTAGTTAATTTGCTTTATATGAATCCATGTTGAAGTGGACACTAGATATTTTTAATCTTTAGATCAAGAGGTAACTCTTTTTTTAGTATTTTGTAAAATTAATTCATGTTCACATTGACAATCAGGAATTCAAAGAGTATAAAAATTTGGCAAAATCTCGTGACTCCTGTTCAAATGTAATTCTCAGCTAGAGGGAACATTTTCATTTGCTAGCTTCTTCAGAGGTTTCCAGCCAGTACCTTACAAACAGATTGCACCTGAGAGACAATTCAAAACCAAAGCAGTAAGCTGCTTTTGGACCTATGCTGGCTGACCTTGAGATGGTTTAATTTGGTACTTCTGGAGATCTTAATCCAGAACTGTTTTCCTTGTCTTTTTCAACATTAAACTTTCTGACTGAAATCAAGCTTTTTTCTTTATAAAAAAATTGCAAACATAATCTGTATTCTTGTCCAGCGTGCGCATAGATGCAGGTGATGTAGTCATACAGCAGTATGCCAATTCCCCTTATCTGGTTCTCAATCTCATTGTTGGAATTTTTTATGAGAATCTTTTTATGATTATATTTTATTTAGTTGAATTTTATGGTATGTTTTAACATGCAAAGTTGGAGTAATGTCATAGTATCTTTATTCTGAAGTAGTGGGTCCTTTTGGGAGCAGGGGTGATGCAGGTTTTTTGGATATGGTAGTTCTGTCTGCTCTCTGTCATATGTGTTGGGGCGCACACGCAATGTTTTATTGTAATGTAACTTCATGGACAAAAATTAAAGTGTGAGGTTACAGGTAAAGATTCTTTGTCTGTTGGAGTTCCTTTGCACCATGTGAATGAGCAGATCTGGCATAAGTATCCTCTGATCTGGAAAAGATTCTCTTTCAGTGATGAATAGCGATTCACCGTAGTGCTGCTTTACTGGAATTCCCTTCCAAGACTTGCCAGGAGTGCGTCATGGTTAGGTGGAAAGGACAGCTGAACTAGGACCATAATTTGCAATGGTTTGTAGGTTTTTAGCTGTGTTACCAAGTAGTGTAAAATCACCTTATTACTCTCTGTTTTCCTGCTGTGACTTTGGTGTGGTACAGACCTAACTGCTGATGAGATGCTGTACTTTTGCAGGCTACCTTTGAAAGAGGCTTGGAACTCCATGCTAAAGTCACAGTCTTTGCTGAAGGTTGTCATGGACATCTAGCCAAACAGCTGTACAAAAAATACAACCTGAGAGAGAACTGTCAACCCCAGAGCTATGGCATTGGATTGAAAGAGGTATCACTTGCATAATTTTAACAATTAAGGAAAGTACTGTAAGACTTTAAGGTAGCTTCTGTTTGCTTTCTAGCTAATTCATGTAAGACATAAGAATTAAAGAATTTGGCTTACACTTTCAGACTTCATAATCTTTGCTGTTCTGAAGCTGATCAGAGCAGATGCTCGCTGAGTGTTGTGACTGTTCCGTTTCAGCTGCTGCTTCTCTTGTATCTGTTATAACTTGAGGTACCTGTGAATCCGCTCAGTTAACATTTTCAGGTTATGTTCATTTGTGAAATCTGTTTTTAGTACTTTTACTAAATGAGAGAGGGATTTGTGCTGCCTAATTTTGGGGGGGGGTTAGTACACGAGGAGGGGAGGAAAGACTTTCTATATATTAATGAAAGGGAGAGAGGAGAGCTGTTCCAGATGATGAGTTGTGGTCTCTGAAACACCTTCTGGATGAGCCTTTTTTTTAAAAAAAACCCTCCTTTCATTGGGCATATAAAATTGGGATAGGAATGACGTTTCCTTTTTAAAATATTCTGTACTCAGGAAATATCACTCATGAAAAGAAGCTGTATTATTTTAGAGTATGTTCAGAGTTTTGACTATAACATATTCTTTATATATTACTTAAGTATGTGCTCACAGCTACAAAATATTTGTTAAATGATTAGTTTACACTTCTGTAGAAAATAACCATTCTGTAAATATGACATAATTGTAGTTACAGTTTCTAATACTGAAGTTGTCATAAAAGAAGGGTTTTCCTGTAGAGTTCCCTTGCTTCCAGATGAGACTCTGTCTTCTTTAGCAAATGGTGCAGTCCAGTAGGAGTGGATCTGAAGTGAAGTAGTTGGTGCTGATAAGCTCATATCCGTACTATGCACGCCTCAGGTTTATTTTTATTTTGGACTAGCTGTGATCTAGTCCTGCGGACTGAGTGCCCTTTCATGACTGGAATGCTTTAGATGGACTTTTAGGACATTGTGTTTTAGTTTCACATTGAAGGAATCCAGTTCATGCCTTCCATGGCTCCTGTATGATGTGAGTCAAAGCACAGAGGGAGGAATCAGAAGTCCCACTCAAAAATGTGCTCTTTAATCTAAACTGGAAAGTTAATGTAGACGTATCCTCCATGCTTGAGCTGATCTTACGGTGCTCAACTGCCCTCCTGTCGTTAGACTGCACCTGGCACGTACCTCCATGGTGAAAAGATGTTTTGTGAAATGAGCAGAAAATGGACTCTCTCCTGAAAACATGAAAATGCTTCTCTGGGTTCACCATGGGTCAGTGGAGCACTGGAAATGTGTAGGAGACAGCAGAGACAGGACAATTTGTTTGACAGAAAATATTTAGATCAACTCAGGCATATTGCTTTGTCCTGACCTTGAAAAACTTACAAGATAATTCATAGAATCGCATGAAAAAATAATACTTTTAAAGAAAAAAAGTCAACATAAGCATTGCATTCTGTAGCAGAAGTATCTGTCAAAGTCACTAATATTAGGAATCTTGTGGTTGAATGAAAACTTTGAGTGTAGTACTGGAGTCTCCGTCACATTTTCTGATACACAGCATTTAAAGAAAGAGAGGCATTGTGAAAATCTTCAATGGTAATCTAAAAAAAACTATACTTAGCAGTTGGCATTTTGCTGTATGAATTTTTTCATTGCTCATAGGAGTAAATTAAATTTCTCCTATATGTAATTGTGTGTTTGTCTTTGATTATATTATTGAAAGGCCATTACTTTGCAATCTGATGTAATTTTTTGGTCACCTTCATTTCAGTTATGGACTATTGATGAAAAGAAATGGAAACCAGGAAGAGTGGAACATACTGTAGGCTGGCCTTTAGACAGACACACATACGGAGGCTCCTTTCTTTATCACTTAAATGAGCGTGAACCTTTAGTTGCTCTGGGATTTGTGGTAAGTTAGTTTTTTCATGCTTGCTTGTTGTTTGATCTTCATTTATATGCAGTTTCTTTTCTCTGTTTTAGAGAAATGAGAAAGTGTAAATACAAGAATAGAAACAGACCAAATTTAGTCCTTTCTCCATCTTAAGTGCTCTTATGTCTGTATCAGGGAAGGCTAATTTGTCATATTAATCTGTCTTTAATCCAGTGTCTTTTATTGAGACCAACTAGAAAACTTTTTTTTACTTTGCAAACCAAGCAAATTTTGGTAAAGGCAAAACCAAATGACTAATCAAAACTGTGCTCAAAAATTTTTTTTAAGTTAGGAAATCTAAATCACATGCACTTTGTACAGTTCCATTTCCTAATTCATGTGTCAACC
The DNA here is from genome assembly GCA_013397115.1 of Edolisoma coerulescens. Taxonomy (NCBI): domain Eukaryota; kingdom Metazoa; phylum Chordata; class Aves; order Passeriformes; family Campephagidae; genus Edolisoma; species Edolisoma coerulescens. The sequence goes on along the minus strand of VWZW01002320.1, from coordinate 1,469,737 downwards.
TTGTGTGTAACTCCACTTTTTGAGAGAAGCATATAAAGTGGAAGCACTGCAGTGCTACAAGCAACGTCCCTTTAATTTCTGAGCTCTTCACTTTGTTTTTGGTATTCTCCACCCCCATTGGCCTTGCCCTCTTTAGCAACTGCCTTTCTGAATGGGGCAGGCAGCTTCTTCCTGCTTATTGCCTCTTTATCAGAAGCAGTGAGATCACTAGAGATAGTCTGGTGTCATTCTGGCAGCCAGGTGATGCAAGGAGCAAGGACTGGAAATATTCTCTATCGCCTACAGTTCAAAATGAAAAATTCACTATTTACCTTGTGCACATGCTTCAACACAGATGTTGTAAGAGTCAAGCACACAGACTGGACTTTTAGCAGCATGGGATGGAGCTGACACTTCTGTATCCTAGATTTCAGAAGGATTACAGAGTGTGTGAAAAACTCTGTTTTTGTTTAACTGTTTTGTAAGAAGCGTTGAAAAAAAATTTGTTAGCTTTTCTCAGACATGCATGCTTGTCCCGTACAGATTTCCAATTTTGGAATTAATAAGTACATACAGAAGATACTCAAATTCTGTTTGATTTTAGAAGGGCAGAGAGCTCTGGTTCTCACAGAGATTGGGAGGTAATCAGTAATGCTCATAATCTCTCCAGAGGGGAGAAAATCAACTTCTCTGTGAACACACAATCACTTTTTTGTCTTTGAACTTTATACCTATTTCAGTCTGAGATGACTCTTGCAGTAGGGTTTATTTTACCCTTATTTTGAAACTTGTTCATTAATTTTATCCTGTCAGCAAAGTAGATGCAAGTACTGCTCTAAAAGTAGTGAGCTGCCACAGAAATCAAAGTCTTGATTGCTGCTGACTCGTGATATATTTTTTTATTTATCTCCAATAAAGCTTACAGGAACCAGAAACAATCGCTTTCTCAAAAGAGAAAACTTCAACAGAACAGAATTATTTTTAAAAGTATCTTAAAGATGGGAAATACAGAGTATGTATTTGGGCAAAATCTCAAATGCATAAGAATCCTGTGCATCCAGCCCACTGGCAATCTTTTTTCCCCCATTTTCTGCTTTCATCGTTGCTCCCCTGTGCTTTATTACAATGGCTCACCTAATTGGAAATTATAATTGACTACTAAACAATTTGAAGAACTGTTTAAAGTATGTGAGCACAAGGATATAATGATCAAAAAATAATTGTTTACCTTTTCCTTCAGCTTTTCTGGGGAAGAGGTTGAAATACAAATTTAAAACAAGGTCTCATGCTTATGCCACCCATTAAACCATGCTTAATTTAATCCATTTTATTCCAAAGGCAGCTGAAAGGTGGTTACAATGCAATTAAATATTTCCATGTTTCAGGTGGGGATGAGAACAGACTTGTAGCAGCAAATATTCAGATTTGCTTCTGCTGTACCATTAATAGAATGTATTTTTGCCAGTAGTTTAAGTAGAAAGATCCTGATGTTGCTTTAGTATAAAATAGATTTAAAGACTTGATGTAGTAATATGCAATGGTTTTAATTTCAAGTTTTTGTTGAAATTTCATACCTTATTTTTATTAATGTGCACTTTTTCTTTTTTAAGGTTGGTTTAGATTATCAAAATCCCTATTTGAATCCATTTAGGGAATTTCAGAGGTGGAAGCATCATCCTAGTGTACAGCCTACTTTGGAGGGTGGAACAAGGATTGCCTACGGGGCCAGAGCATTAAATGAAGGTGGTATCCAGGTAATTTTTGTCACAAAATTTTTATCTTTGGGTTCTCTATAGCCATGTATTTAGTGCTGTAGATTCAGGTTGCATGCTATACTAGATGTTTTGCTGGACAGATAAATCTTCTTGTCTTGCTGGGTACTGGCTGCTGAGATTTGTTAGACTTAGGCTCTGTCATACTGAAAATCTTCTGACATATTCACTTTACTTTCTAAATGAAATACAGAATCATAGAAACATTTAGGTTGGAAAAGACCATTTACATCATTGAGTCCAATCACTGGTCCAGCACTGCCAAGTCCACCACTAAACCATGTCCCTAAGTGCCCCATCTATATGTGTTATCCAGAGATGGCCACTCAACCACTTCCCTGGGCAGCTTGTGCAAGTGCTTGACAACCTTTCCTGTGAAGATATTTTTCCTAATATCCAGTCTAAACCTCCTCTGGCACAACTTGAGGCCCTTTCCTCTCTTCCTATCACTTCTTACTTGGGAGAAGAGACTGACCCTCACCTCAGCACACCCTCCTTTCAGGTGGTTGTAGAGAGCAATAAGGTCCCCTTTGAGCCTCCTTTGCTCCAGGCTAAACAACCCCAGCTCCCTCAGCTGTTCCTCATAGGACCTGAGCTCCAGACCCTTCCTGAGCTCTGTTGCCCTTCTCTGGACACGTTCCAGCAATTCAGTGTCTTGTGAGGGGCCCAAAACTGGACAAAGGATTCAAGATCCAGCATCACCAGTGCCAACTACAGGGAAGTAATCACTGCCCTGGTCCTGCTGGCCACACTATTTCTGATCCAAGCTAGGATGCCATTGGCCTTCTTGGCCACCTGGGCACATGCTGGCTCATGTTCAGCTGACAGGACTCCCGTGTCCTTTCTTGCTGGGCAGTTTTCCAGTCACTCTGCCCCCAGCCTAAGGGACTGCATGGGGCTGTTGTAGCCCAAGGACAGGACACAGCACTTTGCCTTACTGGATGTCAGTATAATCGGCCTTGGTCCACAGATCCATCCTGTCCAGCTCCCTCTGCAGCAGATCAGCATTCCCACCCAGCTTTGTGCTGCCTGCAAACTGACTGAGGGTGCGCTCGATCCCCTTGTCTAGGTCATCAATAATTAAACAGGGCTGGCCGCAGTACTGAGCCCTGGGGAACCCCACTAGTGACTGGCTGCCAGCTGCATGGAACTCCATTCACTGACACTCTCTGAGCCCAGACGTCCTGACAGTTTTTTACCCTGCAAAGAGTGTTTGTCCAAGCCATGAGCAGCCAGTGAAGTGGAATTTATATTGCAGTCAAGTATGTTCAGCAGCAAAGATGCCACAGACAATCTTTTGTTTTGCCTGGAATCTTGGGGAAGACAGGGTAGTACCACTGATCTGTTCCTGTGGGATCTTCCAAATTACTTGTTTATCCTAGGAAAAGGAACTCCTTCTCAGTGCTTGAGCCTTAAGTCACTGATGGTGCTGAATTTGTAATGTAGTTTGGCAGGTAAATCTTTACCTCTTCACATACAAATACCTTGAGTCTCTTTCGTGCACAACTTTGAATTTCTCCTTTCTTGGGAGGTGAAATACTTTGTTCATTTTGTTGACTTAAGTAGTGTAAAAGGTAAAATTTTGAATATGTATTCATCAAGACTTAAGGTCAGTTGAAAGGGCTGGAAAAGCGTGCAAAGAATGGTCTGGAGTTTATATTTAACAGTTTTAAAGTACTTTCAACCTCTTAGTTTCTCTTCTTGAAACACAGGTCATGGCATTGTGTTCTGTACTCCCAGATCCATTTTCTAGATGCTCCGTTCAGTTTGGACCTTAAAACTAGCCTGAGTGTTCCTGATCTGCAGCCTGTGTGCGGGGCCATTCCACTCTGCCCTCTGGCTACTTTGCCTTTCCTTTTTGAACCTCTTCTTCTTAGTATAAATGTGGCTTCACACAGTATTTGCAATACAAGTGGAGTTTCATCAGCAGCATCACTCTTGTCACAGTCATGTGGAGTTAGGCTTTGACCCTGGTGTGCATTCCTGGGAGTGAGTCACGTGGGTTCAGGAAGCAACTTCTTGATTACACCCATGCTGCACATTTAATCAACCTGAGTGTTGATTTTGTCCACTCTGCAGTGGAATTATGTCATATCATGTTGTAACACAGCTGTGTTACTGGCTTATTTCAAAAAGCATTGCCGCTCCATTATTGACACAGATAAGATACAAAATACCAAGATGTTTTAATCTAGACTTTTATGCAAGAGGGGCTTCTTTTTCCACCCTCTGCACTGGTTTCTCTATCACAGATAGTCATTGACTTTCTGGCTTTGGTGAGGTAGCCAGATTGTGACTTTAGTTGCATCCTCCTTATACTCAAAGCCTATGGCTGAAAGAACACAGTATTTTTTAAGTCACTTACAGACATTGTGCCAAGTTACACAGTCAGTAGAACTACAGCTCTTGCACATCTCTGCCTCGTCTTGGACACCTTTGCTGGATTTAAACCAACATGTCCCGTACTTTGCATTGTTCCTAATATAAAAGCATGCTTTGTTTTGTTGAGTTTTTGGTGGTTTTTTAAATTTCCTGTAGATAGATTTGTCTAGTTGATCATGAAGTCACTCTTTTAAAAGGCTTTTTTTTAATACATGGCTTCAGTAAAAAAAAACTTTATTGATGATTCACTTAGGAAGAGTTTTAAGATTAGCTCTTCTTTTGCATGTGTTGCTTTGATTAATAACTGTAGCAGTCTGACTCATTTGTATCACTGTAGTCCAGGAATATTTTCTTATGTAAGTCATTCTGTAGCTCCAGTTTTTTATTTTGGTAACAGTATTGCATCAAATAGGTGTACAGAATTACCATTAACCTCAGGTTTTTTGTTATGGATAACCTTGTGACCATGATCTTCAGTCTTTAGCACAGAGTGAAGGGGGAGAGGGAGTGCACATGTTTTTTAGGGTATGTGGAAGGAAGGATCAGAATTTAGTAACTTAATCTCTGTAGCTACTATTTCTTATGTTTATTAAAATTGCAAAATGAAGCACTTAAATTCCCATGCACCCTCTATTTTGTCTCCATTTTATCAAAAACTTTTGAAAGGTTTAAGGGTTTTCTGGAAAAAATAAAAGGTGTTACAGTTGTTGAGCAGTGGATGTTATGAATATCAGGGGGAAAAACCTTTATATTGATGACCCATTTAAGTGTCAAATATTAAACTCACTTAACAGATTTTAAGCCTTGAGCTGAGCTAAGGGGAGGAAGAACATGAGGTTTCCTGTCTGCTGGCAGGAAAGACTCTGCAGGGAGCAGGTGTCTCCCCTTCTCCAAAGCAGCCTTGTTTTGGGTCTTTATCTCAGGGGCAGGGAGGGCTTGTGCCATATTGGCATGATTTGTTTCTTCTACTGACCATGTGAAAACAGGCACCAAGTGCCATAGTACTAATAACGAGAATTACTGCCAAAGCTGCAGTATGTGCTACCTTTTGTATTACATGACTAATCTTTAATCTCATTTATTCTTTAGCAGTATGTTGGTCACTGTGTGCATATTATGTGGAACAGTGGTTGCAGAAGAAAAGTACTTGATCACCATCTTTTTATGCAATTCAAAGAGTCAGTCAAGAAATCTTTCTATGCTTTTGTCAGTGCTGCACCACTGCATCTTAATAGAGACAACAGAGTGGCTGGTTTCTGTGAAAAGAGAGAACATCCTATGTACTTAATCCCTTTGAAATAGTGTTATGTAGCTGAACTTAAGACTTCTGGTCCCAGAAAAGTAAGTTGTAGTTGTGTTTTCAGCCTGAATTATTATTTCCTATGAACTACATCTATGATTAAACAAATTGCACAAAACACAGAGGAAATGCTATGTCATACAACTTTTTTTAGTGATTGCTATATGACTATTCAAAAGTAAGCAGTCCTGGGTGACTAGTAAAGAGGTAACACCTGAACGAGGAGAAGAAACAAAACTTTTGGTTTGGGTTATCTTAAAGTACAAGGGATATATTTTTCATGAAATAAAACTACTTGTTTAGGGTAAAGCTATTTAGGCTACTGCAAAATGAATTCCTTCAGACAGTTTTAATAAAAGCAGGATGCTAGATTAAGAAGTGCTGCTCAGTACCAAAGACTTTTGGAGGAAGGGTATGTTCAAAACTTACCTTCAGCAATTTGAGAGTTAGGGTTTGATCAGAGCTTTCTGCTCAAAGTTCTGCAGTCAGTCTGCATTTTGAAGCTATTCCCTGTCTAAAATCTTAATCACCTTGGTAGTTGAGGTATTCCTTAGTTAATATAGGTGTGTAACATAGTATATTAATACTATTGACCTGATGTTTGCAAATCATCTGGCTGTGCTAGGTTTGTGAGTTGACCATATTCTATGACATTATGCTTACAGAACGGGAGTAAGATGGTGATTTTGCACCAAAATATATTTGTTGGCTGCTGAGCAACTTCTGAAATAAGGAGGAGGGGGACAGGCATGGCATTGTGTAGTTTCACAGAAAAAGATTTGTGGAAAAAAGCACTGTGAGATGAGATGTGTACAGCTTGCTGTGCAGAAATCAAGGAAACAAATGGGGGTTTGGGATTTGGGTGGGGTTTTTTTTAAAGAATTCACTTGAGGCTGAAGGAGGAAAACCATATCGGTGGGTGACACTACTGGAGTTTTGTTGCAGATAAAGCAGCTGGAGAGAGGTTATAAGGAAAATGTTGGCACTTTCATACTCAGCACAAGTACAATGTCTGTGTTCCTAAATGCATGCTACGCTAAAATTCCTTCACTAAGTGGAGTAACTGGTGTATGTTTAGAGAGAGCACATGCGAGTCTGAAAATGGACAGGACACTCAAGCCTTATGCCAGTTTAATTTCCAGAATGTTGTTTTCACTTTAAAAAACAAGAACAAAACAACCACCTTTCCTTCTGTTTTCTCTTCAGTCAATACCCAAACTCACCTTCCCAGGTGGATTGTTAATTGGTTGCAGTCCTGGACTCATGAATGTTCCCAAGATCAAAGGAACACATACTGCAATGAAAAGTGGCATGTTGGCTTCAGAAGCCATTTTTAGTCAATTAATCAATGAAAATCTCCAATCAAAGACAATAGGTAAGATCACTGTACTTTGAGTTGTAATTACCTTGTGTTCAATTAGATTCGTAATTAATCTGGCTGATGGAATTAGTTGGAAATGTGAATAAATCATGAAATGGGTGTGTTTAAAATTTATTGTTTATTTACTATTGATAATGTCAAATGATTTAAGAAAGAAATTAATATTTGCTCAGTTTTTCATAAGTATTGATCTTGCTGCTAGAACCTCTAATGACCACCTGAAAAGTAAGATTATGCTTCCTGTATAAGTAAACAAGAATACTTTTGTTCCTACAAACATGTTAAAAAGTAGAGCTTTATGATGCAGAAAGTGTTACTAAAAGCCTGCCGAAACAGGAAAAAAGAAAGGAATAGATTAAATGTAAGCAAAACAGGGTGAGATTTTTCAGATTTGCTCTTACTGTTGTTAGGATACTGTTTTCGTTCAGTCCTTTTTTTCTGTCTTTTAATCTTCTGGTCGTCTCAGTTTGAGACTACGTGTATTTTATTTTATATGTAATACAAGCACATTGAAGTAATCACCTGGTCCTGACCACCTTGTAGTGATTTGTTTAAGCCTTAGTTGTCCCCTTAAATCTGTTAATGAAGTCTGGAGAGAGAGAGAATTAGAATTTCAGTCACTCTGTAGATAGACACTATAGCCAGGTGCCACATGATGATTGTTTTAGAAATCTCCTCTCTGTACTGGTGGATTCAGGCCTAATGAGCTCTCATTCAGCTGAAATGTGCCATACACAGAAGGTGTGCTCAACAATTACAGCTTCAGCTAGACATGCTAAAATGCTTAGAATCCATCTGAGGCTCTAAACACTTGGTGGGTAGTGTGCCACTCTTGTTTGATTATGGACAGGTTTTATAAGCTTTTTTCCAGTCTTGTCAAGACTGGACTATTACAGCTCCCTTTCTTCTCTTTGCAGGGATAATGGGCTTTATGGGAAATAAGGACTGAAGCGTGATTTTCATATGTAGACAAGGCTTAAAACTGATTTGTTTAGAACATATATTCCTATACAGTAGTAGTGGAGAATGGTGAAGGAAAAGCTCTCAAATAATTTTCATTTGAAGAAACTTTTTTTTGTAAGATAATTACTTGACTTTAACTACACTGCAATAGATGTGTCAAGTGTAAAATATCTAGTAAAGAATACAATCAAAGAGTTTAAACCAAAAGTTTGCAGTCAAAGTTATCTCATGAATGTGCTGATTACAAAGGGAGAAATTATCTAGAACTGGCATCATCCATTGGGCCATTGCCATAGTTACTGGAACAGGACTGTGGTTGCACAACTTGTATGGAAAAAGCTTTTGAACTTGACATTAGAATTGCACACCTGGCTTTGGATCATGGGTAGACTATCCTGGTCAGCGCTCAGATTCTATGAGCAAGTAGCTGTTTTCCCACAGAGGTGCCAATGTAGCCACCTCTCTGAAGATATTTTGCTGAGGTTTGAGGTAATTTAATGCTGCTTGTGGCTCATTCAATAGAGGCTACAAAGGAGCAGTAGGTATCTGCCAACAAAACAGGCCTCTTAATTCAAGAGGCTGAAACATGTTGTCTAGTATATTCCTAGCTTATAGTTCTGAAATTCTCATTTTGCTGACTCCATTGCTAGCAGCTGCTTTTATTCAGCATTTATTGTTTTATTTCAAGGATAGTCTTGATGTACGATAGGTACCTAACAAGTAATGTACTGCCTTAGGACTTGATGTGCAAGAATATGAAGAGAACCTGAAGAAGTCCTGGGTCTGGAAAGAGCTGTATGCAGTGAGAAACATCCGACCATCCTGCCATAGCATACTTGGTGTGTATGGAGGAATGATATATACAGGTATATTTTATTGGCTACTGAGAGGAATGGAACCATGGACATTAAAACATCCAGGTAATTTCATTATCTCCTGAAGAAGATTCTAAATTTATATGTCAGTCTTTTCTGGTCTTAGTTTCAGCTAGTGCACAGCTGGTCAAGTTGTGAGGCCTTAAAGTGTACAAAAGAAATTGATAAAGCATTGAAGCAGACTTTGTCATATTAGCTACCATATAATGTAAATGAAGACATTAAAATAGTGCTTAGTACAACTTAGTATAGTTTTTTGTCTCATGAAAAAGGCTCCCTTTTATGAAGTATTTCATTCTGATGGCAAGGGAAGTTAAAAAAGCTTAGTTAAATTGTTCTTCAGTAACTGCAAATTACAATAATTATATACTGAAATTTATTAAAAATACATTTAGGACCAGATTTTGCTCAGCTCAAGCCAGCCAAAGACTGTACACCTATTGAATACCCAAAGCCCGATGGAAAAATCAGTTTTGATCTCCTGTCATCTGTGGCTTTAAGTGGTACAAACCATGAACATGACCAGCCCGCTCACTTAACTCTCAGAGATGACAGCGTCCCTGTGAGCAGGAATCTGGCTGTATTCGATGGACCGGAGCAAAGATTTTGTCCAGCAGGTAGGTAACAAAAATGTGTGTGTCAGCTCCTTCTGCAAGGCAAAAGACTAAGTACTTCAGGAAAGGTCCACCTGGCCTCCTACGTACTTCAAGGATTCTATCCCAATTTTCCTCCTAGAAGGGAGTTCAGTTGCAGGTCTTAAAATATGTTACCAGTACTTTTGTGATGAAATAACTATTAAACATGGAAGAAGGGAATCAAATCACACTAGTAATATACTTCCCTCGTTACACTTGCTGGTAAGTAGAGAATATGTGCAGGGGGAAACTGTTCAGCAAAGTGATAGCTCCCTTCTTGTCTTTGCAGGAGTCTATGAGTACGTTCCTCTGGAAACGGGAGAAGGATCAAGGCTGCAGATAAATGCTCAGAACTGTGTCCACTGCAAAACATGTGATATTAAAGACCCAAGTCAGAACATTAACTGGGTAGTACCTGAAGGTGGAGGAGGACCAGCTTATAATGGAATGTAAACTGACAGGAGATCTATTCAGTGACTTCTGATCACCAACAAATACGTTGGAGTATTTTATGCTACAGCATAATTAATGTACAGCACTGACTTGAATGTTAAAGGGTTTGAGACTAATGTTCTGAATTTTACCTGACTGTTGCATTAAATGGAAAGTTGGTGCCTTCTGGTTAAACCCTAGCCTTATTTAAATAGGACTTCTCTACAGGAGCTGTATGGCAGGCAGAAGGTCCTCTCAGGACTGACAAAGGAGTTTTGGATCTTGGATTTACTGCTAAAGTTCAGTGATAACAGGAGCCATATCCAGAATTGTGCATATGGTGGAGTAATTTAGTACCCACCTTAAAAAAAGTATTTTCACTCTCTAGCTGGAGTGATTTACTATATGTAATCCTACCTGGCAGTCAGGGAAATAAATCAGTCTAGAAAACTGTCACTGCTTTTAACTATTACATCAAATTTACAGTAGTTTTTTGGGTTTTTTTCCTGATGATGATAATAGGGAAATACCTATTGTAAAGCAGTTTTTAAAAAAATAATAATTTTATCTTCATTTTATGTCTACGAGCATTTTTATTCCTTACAAGAAATCAGGCTGCTCTAATAGAAACTATAAAAATGCCTAAATTTTCTTTGTGTGAAACCAAGCTGCTTAAGAAGCACTATTAAGCTGTGAAAACAACCACCATTGCTTTACACATTAGAAAAATACCTTAGTTGCAAAAGACAAGTTACTACAGCTTAAAAAAAAAGAAAACCACATCACCTTTGAACAGTTTGTCTTTATTATTAGACTTCTGTGTTGTAAACACTGAAAACTGCAGCAGAGGGCAAATGAAAGAAGCAGCTCCATTTATCCTTTTGCATGAGTTAGTGCATAGATTTAAATGTTAAGGAAAAAAAAATCAAGCAAACATTTTAGCGTAAGCTGCTTTCTCTTTCTCCTTTTGGGCTTTTATCTTCTGCTTGATTTTGAGTGTTTCCGTCTGGATAGCTGCTCAAAAAGAAAATGACAAGAGTTACAGTAATCGCTTTACATTAGGTCTCCTCATAGGTTAACACCAGGTCACTGCTGGAACTTACCTATGTTATTTAATAAAATCTTTGATTAGGTCAGATACTAGCAGCAAAAAGCTTTGTCCCTTGCTTTGTCTCACCAGGTAAGGTAACCACGTGGAGGAGTGTGTAGCAAGCATAGTATTGGTGCCAACACAGAACTTAGGAGCTAAAAATCTCACCTAATTAGACCAGGAAATTAAGCTAATAAGAGCCCTGTGAGATACAGACATAGTTCAAGAGGAATGCTGCTGACCTACATAAGCAGGTTTTCCAGTGCAACAGAATCATCACTGCTGTATAAAATCAGGTTTTCCACCTCAGTGGGTTCTGTGCTCCGAACATCAGTGTTTAAGAAGCCAGCCATTTAGGCAGCATATTGGTATGAATTCCAACTGAACACTACCCTGGATACTTTGTTAAACTCTTAAGGGAATTTTACAAGAAACAGCTTACTTTACCTTTGTCTTCAGGGGCTATTTCATGAGCCTTTTTAAGATCAGCCTTAAATAAAAGAAAAATATAAATTAATGATCTGATGGAATTTTAAATGTAAAAGGAAGAAAAGAAAGTGATCATTACCAGTGCTTGATCGAGATCTTTTATTCCCTGCCATCCTTGAGCCCGTCTGTAGAGAGCTTTAGTATTTGCTGGATCTATTTTAAGAGCCTGTAAATTTAATAAAATTGTCACATTAACATTTCTTATACTTCACAGCCTCCCATCTCCACAAATGGCACAATTCACACCAGCAGACAATCTTCACAGTTGGTTTGAGGGTAAGCTGTCAAAACATTAACTGGGTAAAAAGGAATGCTATAGTGCAGCACACTGAATAGCAAGTCATCAGCTTCAGTACCACTGCACCAAACGCGGTCTTTTGTGAAGGATGAGCATACATGAGGCCCAAATGGAACAGCTGTGTGTGTATACATATAGATAGATAGATAGATAGATAGATAGACAGCTGTCAAGGCTGAGGAGTTGCTGCAGTTCAAATTATCCTAACCTTGAGTCTCATAGTGCAACTCTATTGCAGCTCCATCCTTCGCACCAAAACCTTCTCAAATGGCATCATAAATAAAACACAGAGATTTCCTGTAAAGATTCTTTTCACTGTGGGCTAGAAAGATACATGCAAGCAATCCATCTCATCACGCTTCAGGAACTTTGCCAAGTTCCAGTCATTACGCCTTTTTTGAGCTGAATGTTTTCAATAATGTGTATATGCCAGCTCTAATATGACAATATCAAAATAGGAAATACAGTGGCTGGGCAAAGAGATTGTTCCACTATTTGATTACTTTGATTATTTTTTCAGAATACCTCAGATAATTTGGTCAGCTAGCTGTTACCTTATCTTGCCTGTGAAGATCACATTTTTATTACAGTAAGTTCTATAGTCTGTCTTTATTTTAAATAATATAGTTTCTCAGTGTTTAGGGAAAATGCCTTCACAGCAGTATGTTGCTTTATTAATTTATTAACTTTAAATCATTAATAGACAACACATCCTTATTTTTTTAAATCACTTGGGTATTGGCTGTTAATATGAAGGAAGTATTACTGTGGATGTTCCTCCTGATCCATCTGCTATAAAGCCTTCAGCCTCTTCTGTGCCAAGAATTACTTGTCTGGATTGTATACACAGAGGTAGCATTCTTTGGTTTTACCTTGACCATTGTGCTTACAGCTATTTCAAAGCAAGGTTTGTTTAAACAGGTTCAGCTGTTCATAATTCTTTATTTACACCAAACAATGTATGTAGTCCAGGCTGTTAATTTAAATTGCTTTGGGCCTTGTGAAATCATAAAAGTGAAAGTATATAGTTTCTCATTAACAATTACCTAGAACTTTATTAGCTAATTTTAGGAAACCGGTGTTCTGATTGAAGCACTGACACAGTTATGAGACATAAGCTCAATACCTTACAGAAGTCTGTTATAGCTATGGAGTTGCCTTTATCTAACAATTCTTTAATCCTAGAAAAAGGAAGCGTGATTTTCTTCCCACAATGGCAAGTATTATTAGTAGTAGTAATTTCTACCTGTAACACTTTTGTTTAATTTTTTACCATTTTCTAAGTGACAGATATCACATTACACAGTTTTCCTAGTTTATTCTTTCCTCATTCCCCATTTGTCCATTCTGAATATAGGTTTATGAAAAGTTTTCCACTATCAGCAGGCTAGAAAGAAAACCAGCTTTCTAATGCCCTCCCACAGATTAGCTGAGACTCCTGCTTTCACCACAAAGCTCTAGGAGATGCTGCTCAGGATCCTTTACTAACAGATAAGAGCATTCTTTCCTCTGTTTCGTTCAAAATATTATAGTTTTACTGAATTATTTAAAGTTTCCTCAAATTTACTAAATTTACACTATGTCCATGTCATGGTTCCTTTTTTTGTCTTTAATTCTACTAGTTTTCTTTTTTGCCGATATTTATCATTACCTTGTTTTTTATTTCCTATTCAGTCGTTTTATTTCACCACTAGCCTACCTGAGAGGTTAGTTATTTAGTTAGAAAAGTCACTGCCATGAATAACATACAAGGCCATCAAATCTAGAAGCAGGTATAATATTTTGCTCATACTAGTCTTCCAGAGAAAAGTATTCCTCTTTCACTGACCACAGTTTAACTCTTTGTAATGTAAGAAGTAGCTCTTCAAGCCAAACTGGCAATGATGTTCATTTTTCTGGCAGTAAGCAATAGCCCTCTTTTGTTTGTTTCTAATGAATCATTTCAATTTCAAAATCTTTTTTAAAAGCCACATATTGGAAAGTTAGTACTAACTTCACCATGAGCTTCTACTTGTTTACTTTCAAATCATAAGCCTGTCAGAAGACTCTTTAAAAAAGCTTTGTAGTCCTGTATCTATACAGGCCAATTCTTGATCAAAATACTCAAGATTACATTTACCTCTGAACAGCTCTCAATGGCTCCCTGCCAATCTGACAGTTTTAGTTTGCAAGCACCGATGTTTAGAACACAGGTCAAAGCAACAGTCTTTAACTTCGGTTTGTCTGCCTCCTCTGCCACTGCTTCAGAAGCTTCTACATACCTGCAGAAAAACAGATTCACACACAACATGTATTAGTGCTGCAACTTCCATTTTGTCCTGCCCTTAGCTATCTCCCCACAGATCTGTGTGAGCTGGCCTATCCACACTACTTCTAAAGCAGCTTCAATTCAACTATTACATATCTTTATCACTAAATACATAAAACCCACCCTAACAAAAACCAATCAACTCACTAAGGAATGTTTTCCTGTAACTCTTAGTCCTCCACTGTACTAGCACATTCTTTTTATTAAGTACTAAAGTACTATTCTACTGCAGGAAAACATGAGAGTTTATTTCAGTTTATTCTCAAAAAACATGTTGCTTATCACTGCCAAAAAATCAACACCACCACTGCACCTTCCACGCTCACGGGAAGCTTCATCTCTTCTTCAGTTCCCTCAATAGTCTTTTATTAGCTTAGGCATTTGTGGCTAAAATCTGAAGCTAACCTTACTTTGTAAAGGAATGTGGTTTTTGAGCATTAGTAACACCACCTTCTTCCCACTGTCTTCCTTCATGACTTTTCCTGAACTTCAAAACTGACACTGGTTCAGGACTGAGCCACAGCAGTTACTACATCTCTGTTTCAAAAGCAAACTTCTTAATTTTCAATGTGCTAATACTGTCTGGTTTTTATTTCAAGTGGCAAAGGTCTGCTGTAGATACAAAACTTTTAACTCCTTAATGGCCTATTTGATAGAACCTCTGTGGGTTTTATTCAAAAAACAAAAATTGTGCTTGCATACATTCACATTTTAAGCATGCCATGAATTAATGCAGTCTTTGCAGATCATGTAAGTTCAATTTTTGCATGTCCTGTCTTTTTTGTTGTTTGTATACGACCTTTGGATCACAGAAATAAGCAATACTTGAAAAGTAAATTAGATGCAGTCCCAGTGCTTGTTCCACCTGCTGGGCATCATGCAAAAGATGAGAACCAGAAGAAAGAGAAAAGAGTAAACAGGTAAGGAGAGTTATGACACAAATCTATATTATGTTCAAAACAAATGGAACACATGTATAATATTTACAGATCACACCAAAACATGAATGACTGCAACAGTTCTGGAAAGAAAATTAGAGCTTCCAAGTCAAAGAAATCAATGATGTGAGTATCACAGGAGATAGTAAGAATATATTTTTTTACAAAAAAAGGTGTCAATTCTAACATATGAAATATTTTTAAAAAAAAGGCTAAGAAGCAATAGAACAAGAAAAAGAACAAAAGATTATAATGGTTACTGTAGGTGAAAAGAAAAAGTCAGCATTGTCAGATGGTGTGCCAGGTGAACTGTACATAACCCATGGGATACCCTGGTAAGAGCTATTCTATTCCTATCAGTTCTGGTGAAGTGCCAGCTAAAGGTCATCATCCTACATGAAGTATGAGATTCTGACACACAGTAACAGGGCACATCCATAGAAGTATGGCCTATTACGAAGAGCTGGAAAGATCAGATTTGTTTAGTCTAGAAAAATTACCATGTTTTCTACTTACAAGGGCAAATAAGCACCAAAGAAGCTCAGACAGGAAGACCCTTCACTGGGTATGCTTAGAAGTGAGTAAGAGACCTAATTTTAAGGGATGGTCTAATTATACCTAGCATTTACCAGAGACGGGGAGAAAAAATGGACAGCTATAACACAAAGGTCCTTAAAGATCCATTCCAGCCTTTTTTTATGTATGATTTCCAGCAGGTTTGCATAGAAATCCTTTTAACTTTGGGGGTTTTGTTTCTATGATGGGCTTTTTGAGGGCAGGTTGATACACTGCATCTTGGGTTAATATCTGCAATTAAAGGATTCATTTTATGCTTCAGAAAAATGTCATTTATTTTAAACCCAGTCCACTAAAAACTCAGCTGAAGCATTAAATATGCTTGAATTCTTTTCTTTCATTATTGTTACTGCTGGTTAACCAGTGATCATTAAGAAGGTCAGGATAAAGGTCAGTAAGTATAACTTTATCTTTAGGAGATGTTCATATACTCGAAGCAGAAAGCATGAAAATAAGAAAGGAGAGCAGTATGGAAACAAAAGCAGAAAGACCATGGTTTGGAAGGCAAGTCTGAATTATACATGGAGTCAGGATGATAGTATGGACCCTCAGGAAAAAAAAAATAGTAATGAATGAATAAGGGCCACATTTGTCTTTTGAACTTAGCAATTTCCTGAACCTACTGCTTTTTATAAATCACAGAAAAAGTATTTCCCTCCCTTGCTGTCCATTAACTACCCTGGATACTACTGTGCTTTTCTTCCCAGGTATGCACCAGCACAGCAAGAGTATTATAAAAAGAGTATTTAGTCAGTTCTAAGCAATACTTCCTGCCTATAGCTCTCACCTAGCAATGAGTAGACAACCTACTTGATCAGGTAGCTAAAAATCAGCCAGATGTTTTCCAGATTCAGAAGGCTCTTTGTTTAAAAAAGGAAAGCGCACTGCACCAGGTACCTTTTAAATGCACAAATAATTGCTTAATAGCAGTATTAATTTGGGTTACAGGAACTACCTGATTGAGTGATGAGAGCCTTACCGTAAACTTTTACTATACTTTTTAGCTGCCACTGCCCAATTTTGCGATTTGAAGAAAGTATTTCCTATATTCTTTGTGTCTTCTGCTATGGCCACAATCTTGTCAACCTAATAAAATAGATGGGAAATATAAAGTGTGAATGTATTTACAAAAGAAGTCTTGAATTAACTAATGTTTAACAGTACAATCCCAGGCCCATACTCTTTCAAGGTTTATAAAATCTCAGAATAGAAATACTCCAATTTTAGACAAAATACTACCTTCAAACCACTTCTGTGATATTCTCTACTTTATGTAACACAAATGTCTGAAAGATGAAATTCCTGGTGGGTTTTCTACAGTATAAAAGGTGAGAAAATACTAGAGAAGACATAGCAGTCCAACTCTTTCCCCTAAATGCTGCTACCCACACAGAGCTATATATAAAGGTGTTGACCATTTTTCAAAGAAAAGAAGGTATGTTAACAATCAAACTATTCAACCAAGACTGTCTTATTCATGATGAAATGTTGTCTTCTGCTTCTCAAAACAGTATCACTCACGTGAACTCTGCACACTCTCAAACTGGAAGTCATATCAACACAATTCTCCTTCTCTCTGAACACATAAAATATCAATGGAAGAAGAAAAGGAAGAACTGCCTCTCTTCATCAAATCCATCATTTCTATTTCCAGAATCATATACATTTCAAGTTACTTTTCCAGTGGCAATAGTTTATAGTTACTGCTGTCTATACCACAGTTGTCTTAAGCTCTGTCAAATATATGTATTGCCATTTGTAATACTATCAGTTTACACTTCTACCCTACTAGAATTAGTAACCTTGGCAAAAACTGATCAGTGTGAGACCAATGTCACCATGGTTTCTGTAGTTGGTTTATATGAACAAGTTTTCAGTTAAAGGACACAGGCACCTGCCAACTTCGATTCTGCACCACATGAAATGTTATCCAAAACCATTTTATCAGTCAAAGTGCTTCTCAATAGCCAAGGAGTTTGTTTTCTAGCTCAAATGGATTTTTTACTATTCTAATTCTCTATTTGGAATCTACACATGCAGCCCCCTTTTCTTCCCTCTCTCACAAATCACTGTTTGACTTACACAGTTTGTCTAGTTCACCTTCATGAGAAAGTAAAAACCTGCAGATGAGCTGCTTTCACCAGTCCACTCCCTAACTCCCAACAACAGAGCTTCCCTCAGTTTGAACAATCTAAAACATAAACAACTACTGGGAACCGAGAACAGCCAGCTCTGATATAGTAAAAATCTTTTAAAAAGGCTGATCCTTTATTTCTAATAAGTGGGGCAGAATCTGTTAAAGGGTGGATATTTAAAAAATTGCACAGAAAAAGTGTGTAGGTAACAACATTTAGTTAGTCATCTGCAGGATGGAGTTCTAGTAATTGCAATTTGACACTACAGCACAAACATAAGTAAAAAGAAACCAAGAACAGAAAATAAGTGTGACAACTGTAAGTAATTGAGGTTTTAGTTACTGGGGAAAAAAATGGGATGCAATTAGCACTGGAAAAAAAGAGGTAACAATCCCTTCCCACAGCCTTCTCTTTCTTAAAATAGTATGTCACCATTTAATCAGGACCTCGATCCATTCTTAAGAAAAAAGCTTAATGAACATCATCACAGACACCATCTAACTCAGATTACCTACAGGTCTTGCAATCTGTAAAAGAAAAATACTTACATCTTTCAAGTCTATATCTGAATCGTCAGGAAAATCTGGATGAGCATCTCCAGATCCATCCTGGGGAATGATTCCCCAATCATCTCCTTCCTTTAGCTCTCCACATTCGGCGATGACACACAACTGAAAGAATGATGTGTAAATAGCAGTATTGCTTATTAAGACGATTTTTAAAAACCCCGTAACTTCCAAGTGCTCTTTGAAATTTTTGAAATTCCATAAAAAGGCTTTTTCATCTGTTGTTTGGGTGTGTTTATTTCAGAAACCCATCACATCATTAGCCTATCCTCATCAAAAGGCTTTTATCACACCAAGTGTTGCATTCAGAGGAGCAGCATTCCAAAAACACCATACCCACGCTTCCCGGAGAGGCTGGAAGAGGAACTGGCAGCAAGCTGAAGTGCAGCAAAACACAAGACATGGAAGTTCTACTGTGTTAGAGAAGATGGTTCTTTCTTCAACTGCCAAGTCTTTTCAAGTTACAGAGATATTAATGAGTCAAACACCCACAAACAGGTATGACCTATACACCAATTGCTTTTTCAGAAACATGACTTCTGACATAAAAATTATAAGAATTACGTATCATTTAGGTGGGATTGTGAATTCCACCTTTTAATTTCATCACCCATCCTACACTTCTAGCAAACGCTTCCACCCTCGCAGCTGTATTGAACAATAAATGGTTTGTGCAAGGGAAACGTACAGTGCAAGAACAAAAGCCTCTTAACAAGGACAGTAAAATGGAAATTACCAGTTAGTAAAAATAACTGGCTAACATTTAATTGTTCTAAATATTACACCAAGCATTTAGAAGAAATGATTATATGCATCATATAATGAAAAAATAAACATCATCCCTCAGTGCTTTGCATTTTGCTTACCTTAGCAGGATTTTCTCCTTTTACTTCAACATTTTCTAGTATTTTAACTACACCCATTCCTTTGATCACTTGGCCAAACACCACATGTTTCCCATCCAGGTGAGAAGTAGGCACCGTTGTAATAAAGAACTGAGAGCCATTTGTACCAGGTCCTGCATTTGCCATGCTCAGCAGACCTGGTTTATCATGCTGCATTGGGGGGTAAAAAAAAAAAATCACCATCAACATTTAAAACATCTGTTATAAAATCATATGGAAAATTCTGTAAGGCTGTTCATAAACATAGCCAGGACAGCCATAACAACTTGGTAAACCAGATAGTCACATATAGTTGGCAACTAATTTTACCTACCATGACTGAAGAGGGAAAATGCTCAGCTCTGGGTCTTTACTTGCCCCCTACCACTCTTGCAAGCACAGCCACATGTGTGACTTAATGCTGTAACACCTGTCTGCTGCTTCTACACTCCCTCCCCTGCACAGCTGCTGACTTTAGGCAGATCGCCTGAGAAACATGGAATTCCTCACTGAATTATTTAAGACCACTGGCCTCAAGAAACGAGGCTAAACACCACTGAAAATGTTACACGGCTAAGATGGGTATGTTAAGTTAATTTTATAAGGGCTACTCACACGAAGTATGGTGTAGAACTGTGGAGTTTAGAGGTCTGTGGTCTTTATTATTTATGGGTTGGTGGTTTTGTTTGGGGATTTTTTTATCTCCTTCACTTTCCTAGAGACAGTTTTTAATCTGTTGGGATTTTTAACCATCTAATTATTTTGCCACTTAAGCCACTAGGCCACAAACTAAAAAAAACCTGTTAAACAGCCCAATGTAAGAAGATACTGTTTATCTTGTTTCTTGCAAGTACTTTTTCCTTTTTTGAACTAAGACTTTTCTTCTCCTATCACATAGATTATTTCGTTTTCACCTGTACTGC
The DNA here is from genome assembly GCA_013397115.1 of Edolisoma coerulescens. Taxonomy (NCBI): domain Eukaryota; kingdom Metazoa; phylum Chordata; class Aves; order Passeriformes; family Campephagidae; genus Edolisoma; species Edolisoma coerulescens. Next base: position 1,449,811 of record VWZW01002320.1, on the reverse strand, counting down.
AAAAATGTGGTTTTTGTATGTGTTGTGAATGTCTTGTTTAACTGGCATGACCCAGCCATGAAGACATTATTCTCCCCAAGTTGGTCTGGTTTTCAAGTGCAAGGAACTCAGTTTAATGTAAGTCAGGATGTTATACCAAGACACTGGTATACATCTAAAGCATTCATGCTGTGGTATTGCTAAGAAACTTGATACTGTGGGAAGGAGAGGAGGGGGAAAAAAATTATGATAGCACAGAGGACATAGAAACAGACCTCAGAGCTCAGTGGGAGGTTGATTAGTTTGAGGTAACAACTGAGACAGGTGGATTTTAGCATCTGGTTTTTCCCTACATTCTCTACCAGTTCAAGGAACCTGTTGTTTTGAAAATTGTTTTCCCACAGTGTTTGGATTTCCATGGTGGTAGGGAGATCTCTTTGCCTGAACTGTTCATCTGGTCATAATGCACAGTAAGTCTGAATCTTTGAGTCAGGATTTGGTTTAGGGGCTCTGGGAAAAGGTTCTACAGCTGAGACCCAGAATCACACCCAGCCAATGGAAAGCTACTGGAATCTTGGCTTTGTCTGTTCTAACCTTGAAACTCACCCTGGGAGTCGGAGATGGCAAATGACAGAGGAGCCTATGCTCCAGAGCAAGAGAAGGCAGCTGGTAGGACTGCAGCCTCCAAAACAAATATCTGACATTTTGCATTGTAGTTGCTGGCAAACAAGTCAAACAGAAGGGCTGCCCCATAGCAGATTTCTGCAAATACCATTTGAGGCTGGTCACTGCTTCACTGCCCAAGAACTGTAAATCTCACATTTTCCCCCCCTTCTCCCCAGTTACAGTAAATGCTAGGCAGCAATGGTTTGTAAACAAAAAACCAAGTAACAGTAATTTCTGGTGTTGCCTTATATCTGCACGTTTACTTTTGTCTGTAAAGATGTGGGGGGACAAGTTGGAAAGTTATAGAGAGCAGTCTGGTGCCTTCAGTCTTCACATTTATACACAACCCCATTTCGTCTGGGACCAAGTCTCAACGTAAGTCCCAAATTATGAAAGTTTCTCTTTATAAAGAAAACTGTTGTCACTCATAGATTTTCTTGCTGTGAGCGTTTTGAAAAACACTGCAGATGGATGGAGTGTCTTTCCCATGATGGTTTCTGCTGTCATTCTGTAAGCTTATAAAGCAAGCAAAAAAATCTGGACAAAATCAGATTCTCTGACAGATCCAAGGCTTGCAAAACTATGCCATAGTAACAGTGCTTGGGGATTGTGTAAGTTGGGTGTTCCACAACAGCAGAGCCATTAGCTGGAAAAGTGACATCAAGAAAAGCCTAGTGGGATTGATCTGAGATGATAGGCTGGCTACTGACAAGTTTTGCAGTTTGCTGCAATTTGCAACAGTCCATGCAAACAACACAAGAAAAAACAGTTCCAGTGTCCTCAAACATCAACAGAAACAACCCTTTGTTTTCTGAGACAGTGGGTGAGAACACTTTGCAGGGCTGCTGGAGTAAGTGCAAGAGCCATTGAATTTCTACGCAATAGACACATTTTAACACCCAGTAAAATCCTAACATACTTGGCAAATAGATAACAGGAATCAAGCTCTCAGACTCTGCACAGGATCCAAATGAGTTCTTCAACTCATCTCTGGCACTTCGACAACACTTGTTGTAGCTCAGAAGTCAAGAGAAGTACAGAAATTGGAATCAGTTGCATCGTGTTCATAATTACCTCCAGATCTCAAAGAACAACAAAAAAAGTAGTGACACCAAGTCATCTTCAGGGAGATAGAGATCCTGTGACAAGTACCATGGAAGAGATATTGTCAGCAGCGGCGCTGTGGGCACCACCAGAGTGAGTGTCAGACTTCAGAGAACACAACTGGAATTATCTTTATGAGGAATACTGGAGTCACATCTCCAGCTACTGCTCCAAACTGAAGTCCTTTAAGTCGTATGAGGAGTGGCTGAGGGAGCTGGGGTTGTTTAGCCTAGAGAAAAGAAGGTTCAGGGACCTTATCACCCTCTACAACCACCTGAAAGCAAGGTGGGGTGGGGGGGGTCTGTTCTCCCAGGCAATCAGAGACAGGATAAGAGGAAATGGCCTCAAGTTGCATCAGGGAAGGTTAAGGTTGGACATTGGGAGGAATGTCTTGACAGAAAGGGTTGTTAAACATTGGAATGGGCTGCCCAGGGAAGTGGTGGAGTCATCATCCCTGGAGGTGTTCAAGAAATGACTATATGTGGCACTTAGTGCTATACTCTAGTTGATAAGGTGGTGCTTGGTCAAGGGTTGGACTCACTGATGCCAAAAGTGTTTTCCAACCTAATTGATTCTGTGATTCCGTGAACTTGGTAAAGGATTTTGGTGTCTGATTAGTGGAGGACTGCTGTATTTTCTTTTGCTAAAATACTGTTTGGGGGCAAGTACAACTGCAGTCAGGGCTTTGCTTTAACCATGGGACAGTTGATGTCTGTAAGTTTCTTACTGTTATTGAGGAGTCCCTCAAATGCTATCACACGTAACATGATATGAAAATGGCTAATGCCAATGCTGAGAATTGTTATTACTGCAGCAGGAGTAACATCATTGAAACTTCACAAACGTAATAGAATCAGTGTTTTCAATAGAGTACCTTATAATGAAAGTTTTCGTCTTCAAATTTTTCACCGTATATACTTTCTCCACCTGTGCCATTTTGGTTTGAGAAATCTCCACCCTGGACCATAAATTGCTTAATAACTGTAAAATAAAATAGTTATAAAATGTATCAGCAAGACACAAAAGGCATGAGAAGAAACAAAACAATTCAAAGATGAAGAGCAATCCCTGTCACCAGCACATGGGACCAAAATCCATCTTTTATTTACCATGTCCCTTAAGTACTCCTTTTCAGTTAAGTGGATATCACTTGGTATTTAAACCTTTACCCAAAATTCATTTCAACCTGTTTACAACTTAGAGTAAACTAGTTTTACAAAATTACTAGTAAATTTATAATTTACTACTGTCAATGCATGGTAAGAACACAAAGTCATTAGGAGGATCAACAAGTCAAAGACTTACCTTCAGTAAAGTTATTTCTTTAACAAGTACTTGAAATATTATTTAATATTATTTCAAATACTCATGGTGGACAACTTTAGTTACCAATAGGAAAACAGAGGATTTCATAGAACTTACTTCTGTGGAAAGGACATCCTTTATAATGGAGAGGTTTCCCAGTGGTAGGCCCTGTTCCTTTTTCTCCTGTACATAACGCACGGAAATTCTCAGCAGTTTTAGGTACAACGTCAGCAAACAATTCAAAGACAATACGTCCAACTGAAATGACAAAGAGAGAGTGAGACTTTTTTAAGTCTTGTCCTTGGCATGGCGATGCATTGAGCATTATATGTCAAAAGTAATTAATGTTTCAAGCTTTATGATTATTATTTAGATTACTATTCAATTTCCATTTTGGGGTTGCTCCCTGGCAATTGCTGGCAGAGTTACATTGGGTTTTTAGCAAGGTTATTTCCAACAATGAATTCCCCTGTCAAGAATAATGTAGGGGGAATAAAGACAGATTCTGCCAAAACCTAATGAAAATGCCAAATGCATTTTCTGCCAAAAAAAGGTGTGTGGGAAATCATGCATACATATATTAAAGCCAAATTACGTATTTTAATGTGCACACTTATTTTATGTCAATTTTAATATATATGTAGTTTGTTCAATCAAAAGATAAAATACAAAAAGACTGTTTTGCGGAGACTTTTAATCCATAACAAAGCTTATGCCTAACACACACCTTACTCCTCACTCTCTTCAACCTGAATTTTACTAAGACACAGTGGTACTTAATATGCTTATGAATAATGGCTATTTGCAGTCAGAGACACCACAAGCAATTGTAAAATCCAAAGCTGTACATGTTCTAGCTGAAGGAAATTAAACCTGAGTAGCTAACAGATCCTGTAATAGCCGATAAATGGATTCTGTGTCGAATTGTCACTCCTTCAGAAACTGGCTTCTCACAGAGCTATTTCTCACTCCTAGCAGCCGCCATCAGTTGATGCTCCTGTTTTCTCATCAGCCTCACAGTCAATTAATTAACATAACTTCACTCTACCGGAAGCTAAATGTAAATATATTGATTCTAATTAATACAGGAATGAAAACAAATTAGACAACTGAAAGTCAATAAAAGGCAAATCATCTCACAGACTTTCTTCTTTTATTCTTCTGAGTAAAAGAATGAAAAAATGAAAGGCAATATCCTGACAAGATTTAGGCAGTCTCTATCCATGTAAATTTTTTAAACCTACGCTTTTAAGTAGTACCCCAGCTAACTTGCTGTTGTTTCCTTATTTCCATTTTGACCGTTTGCCCAGATTTTGGAACGACCTCTGGCAGCACTGGCGCTGCCAGGAGAACCAGGGCTGCCGGTTCCCCTGAGCTTTCACCCCGCAGCCCCCCACTGCCGGGCCGGCAGCCAGGCAAGGCTCGCCGTGCTGTGGCAGGTCCCCCGGCCACGGCGGGGGCCCGGGGCTGGCAGCCGGGGGTCGGGGGGCGGCTCCGAGCGAGGCCGCGCTCGGCCCTGCGCAGCACGTGGAAGGCGGCGGGGGGGCGGCCGCACACGTGGGCAGCTCCGGGAGGCGAGGCCGGGCAGGGGCGGCTGCCGTGGGAACGCGCGGCTCGGGGTCAGCGGCGGCGGTGCGACCCGACCCCCGGCATCCCCCCCGGCACGCCCGGCCGGGCGCCTGCNGGGGGGGTCGCCCGGGTCCCGTCGCGCCCCCTCCCCACCTCGCTCGCCCCCGATGTCCACATCGAAGAAGGCCCGGGGGTTGCTGGCCTTGCTGGGCCGGGTGACCGGGGACGGGTGCGACATCCCGCAGCTGCCCGCTGGCGCGGTGGCTCCGCCCGCTCGGCCGCCCGCGATCCCGGCCGCCCGCGGGTCGGGGCCGCTCGGAGCTCCTCCCACCGGCGGGGGCGGGCGGCCGGTCCCCCTGGAGCCAGGAGCCCGCAGATGGCTGTGTCCTGCCTCTGAGCGGCCTTAAGTGACTCGGAGATAATCCTCAGAGAAGGAGCATTTCTTCCTCGAGGTTATACACACACACAAGGCCTGGAAAGATGGGGAAGGAGCGAGGGTTCAAGTTTTGCCTGGGTTTATGTTTCATGAGAGGAACGGCAGGCTCTGTGAAAAGTGGTGACCTGTGGTAAAATGGGCAAATTGTCAAAATCATTCCAAAGGACGAATATCACGATAATTGCTCCAAGGCAAACAATCTCTTTCAGACATTTGTGTTAACCAAGGGATGTGAGTACTATCAATACACTTGGTTGGGGCTCCTCAAGGTGTAGGATTCCCAAGCAGGTGAAAGGTTCAACATGGCCGCATCCTATACTCAATGGCATCATGGAGGCAAGGTACATGTGGCAAAAATAGAAGGGGCAGAAGCGTGCTGGGGTCTGACTCCTGCAAACTTATAGTCCTTCTGGGAATGCTGCTGATCAAAATGAGCCTCTTCATTTCTCGGACTCCTCTAATCCATCCCAGAAACCTCTACATTCATTCTTTGATTCATTGTGTCCCCCAAAGGCTTTCTCCTCTAACTCATGTCTATATGTTTGGACTTGAGCTTCATCAAGCTGGTTTTCATCTCTCTCTCAGTCTGTTCTCAATATTAGATGTGTCAGAGGGCAGTTGTAATTCCCAGATTGAAAGAAAAGATAAAGTCGCATTGATATTAATTACTGCAGTCCGTATACTGCATTGTAATCATTCCCACACATCTGCACAGATGTTGGGTAGGAGAGGTGATCGGCACAGAGTGCTGTCACACATTGCATCTGGGAACCCTTAACAGAAGGAAAAGCCATCTGCTACCATCTGGGAACACTTAGTGAGAAATCAGTGGAACCACACTAAGGCATTTCTCCCTCTGAGCCAGGTCATGCAGCTGTGTCAGGGATTTCGCATGCTCCACGATGTCAGAGGCCACCAAAGCTTTGAGTCATCTGTAATTCACGAGGCATTTGGCCACGGTCACTGGCTGAGATGTTTTCATCATTATGTTTAGCATAGATGAGGTGCAGTCGTGTAGGAGAAGTGGTCTCACACCAGCAATGGGCACTTGCTGCCCAGAAAGCCAACCATATCCTGGACTACATTAAAAGCAGCATGGCCAGCAGGGCAAGGGAGACTATTCTGCCCTTCTCCTCTGCCCTTGTGAGATCCCACCTGCAGTGCTGCATCCAGCTCTGGGGGTCTCCAGCACAGGAAGAGGAATGGATCTGTTAGAGTGAGTCCAGAGGAGGGACACCAAGATCGTGTAAAGGATGGAGGGATGATTACAGAACCTCTTGTTTGAGGAAAGGGTGAGAGAGCTGGGATTGTTCAGCCTGGATAAGAGAAGGCTCTGAGGGAGAATTTATTGCAGCCTTTCAGTACTTCTGGGGGCCTATAAGAAAGACAGGGACAAACTTTTTAGCAGGGCCTGTTGTGATATGACAAGGGGTAATGGTTTTAAAGAGAGGAAGGGTCAATTTGGATTAGATAAAAGAAAGAAGGTTGTTTNAGTCCAGAGGAGGGACACCAAGATCGTGTAAAGGATGGAGGGATGATTACAGAACCTCTTGTTTGAGGAAAGGGTGAGAGAGCTGGGATTGTTCAGCCTGGATAAGAGAAGGCTCTGAGGGAGAATTTATTGCAGCCTTTCAGTACTTCTGGGGGCCTATAAGAAAGACAGGGACAAACTTTTTAGCAGGGCCTGTTGTGATATGACAAGGGGTAATGGTTTTAAAGAGAGGAAGGGTCAATTTGGATTAGATAAAAGAAAGAAGGTTGTTTCAATGAGGGTGGTGAAACACTGGAACAGGTTGCCCCGAGAGGTGGCAGATGCATCATCCCTGGAAACATCCAAGGCCAGGTTGGACAGCGGTCTGCACTACCTAATCTAGTTGAAGATGCCTCTGTTCATTGCGGGGGGAGTTTGACTAGAAGACCTTTAAAAGTCCCTCCCAACCCAAAATATTATATGATCTCAGTGAGTCAGTTGCTAGCCAAGTGAGTACAGTCTAGAAGAGATTGCTTTAGCAGACATCAGAGTAAAGTGTGTGTTGTTGGTGTGTGTCCCCCGCAAGAGCTGTTGGCAGCTTCCTCTCAGGAAGAAGCAGTGATTCATTCTTCCAGGAGTAGACTTATTCAGTCCCTGCAGGTTTTTTTTACTGGTGAAGTTGGAATAGTCTAGATTCTAGATGAGTAATTCTTTTTACACTAGTTGCTTGGAAGTCCTTATGTGCAAGGTAGTTTAGGGGTACAAAGAAAGAGGCATCTCCATGATAATTTGGAGATGTGAGCTGAACAAGAGAGAAATCAAGTGATTTTCTCAGTGTCAGTAGGAAATTCTGGAAAATATGTGAGCTGAATGAATATCTCCCAAGCACTGCAGTAGTATAATTAGTTTCATATTAATTTATAGTCATTGACAGATTGTAAAAAACAAGCATAGTGTGACTTCTGTCAATATTTTACTGAGTGATTTCATGTTCAAATTCATATATTAAATTATACACTGAATTTTTATACAAATAACCTCTTACAAAGTCAGACTTACTTTATAAAGCCCTCTAAAATCTGTTTTCAAGCAATAAAATCACCCCTGTGATCCTCTAAAGCTTTGTGATCTTGTAATTTAGAAATATGTCCTATCACCAAAATACCTCTTATCTTTTGACACATCCAATAGTTTATGTAGTAAATACCTGTAAAGCAGTACACTGAAAATACTCACTATAGCTGAATAATTGTCTGTTAATTTTTTAATTCAGCTATTTATTTTTCCACACATACAGCTTTGGCTAGCCAGTGGTTTGAGTATTATCAATAGATAAACGTGTTGTGAGTGCTAAAATGCTGAAGCAATGCTTTCAAGTACAGGTCACCCCTCCACCAAGTACATCGTACTTGCTGGACTATGACCCTCCAGCCTAATTAAACTCAGCCTGTTATAAAATCTTTGGTTTTACCTCTTCTTCCCTCCCTGACTAAATAAGCAATCATTGATAAATGCATAGAAATGCATATATCATTCTGAAACTGGTACTCTGATGGAATACACAGTAAGAAAATTTATTTCATAATTATTCTAGCCTGTCAAATTGCATTCACGAAAGAATGAACTGCAAAATAAAGATTATTTATAGTTGTTGCAGATTGTGTTAAATGGGCAAATATGTACACATGCAGACTAGGATTTTTTTTCTTTTTGATTTTCTTGCTTTTTTTTCACCTTTAAATCTGCATTTAAATATGTAACGAAAATAGAGGCTTAAATATGCTAATTCCAATGGAAACTGAGTGCTTTGGCTCAGTGCATGACTGCATTGTCTAAGGATATTAAAAACCATTTTGCTTTGTACAGAAGTAATCATATGTGGGGTTTTCATTGGACTGAATTGCAGCTTCAGAATATGGTGCAGTACTGATGGGATCCATCTGACAAGGAATTGAAACACATACCTCATCAGCTTTTCAGAACAGCTATCAAGAAGCTCCCAACATGCAAACATTCTTGGAAAGGATGCTTTCACTGCTTGCTGTGAAATAGAGCAGCCACTCAGCCTTCTCTGTGCCGTGTGACACACAGGGTGCATCATGTGCTGTTCCCATGTGACCTGGCACATCAAGCATGTCACCTCCATGAGAGACACACGAGACAGAAAAAATAAATCCGGTTTTTCACCATCGGGTGAAAAAAATTGAATAAAGAGGTCCCAGATTAAACTCATACTGAGCAGTTATTAGCTCTGTGCAGAATCCTCTAGGTTGAATTAAAATGCAATGTGAAACAATGAAAGAACCACATGTTCTTGTCTGAGGATGTTTTAAAAAGAAAATTTTCCCCACAGAGCTGACGTGACAGAAACTGAAAATAAAGTCATGCATTTACTTGTCACTACCTTTCAGATATGCTGATCCCTGAAGAAATGGTTAAGAACCAAGTGAGAATAAGCAGACTTTTTGGCTATGTATCTTAAGTCTGCTTAAAACATGTTTTAGAAGCAACTATTCAGAGTAGTATTTAGGACCTGAGGATGTGAGGAGGCATGGAAGAGAGTGCCTGTGATTTCTGATAACAGTAGAAGCCATGGCTTGCAAGGAGAGGCCCAAAGTGCCAGCTAGCAGCTGGTCACTGCTGCAACATTGCGGGGTATCAGTTTTGTTGCTAAATTCCCACCCTCAGTTTTGATACAAATGTATGTCCTCATATTAAGGCAATTTCATGTAAATGCATGTTTATCATAGTTACCACCAGAAAGTATTGAAATATCAATTATGATGACTGCAGTCTTTCTTATGTAGAAAATGTTTTTGGTCTGCACCTAATGTGGGTAGGATGGAGTCCAAGGTGATCTACATCTGCATGGACTTACAGACAAGAGTGCAGCCAACAAATAGGAAGGCCCATGGCAGATTTCACCATTGAAAATCTGGGACATGAGGATTTCCCACTAGACTTCGGATGGAGTCCTGGGCAGGAGACTCACAAATACAATCTACCAATGCCAAGAACTTCGTTGAGAAGAGGGACCAAACCAGGTTCCAAACATGTGTTTGAGCCTTCACAGGTATGTACATTTTTGGCTTCCTCTGGAGGAAAAAGTAGTGTATCCTTGCTTTAGGAAATTTGACAAGATACATATGTACAGTAGTGATTTCAGAGGACTGTAAATACGTGTTACCTTCACACAATCCAATTCTCTCCATGTTACTTGATATTTATATTGTGGTGATTAAAAGAAGAGATTCTTCATGTGGCCATTCTCTTTGCCTTTAACATCAAAGACTATTGAAAATTAAATGTTTCGTTACATACATCAATATTTCCCAGTAATTTTGAAACAATTAAATTAATATTTTCCTTCAAACTCTCTTTGTTTTTTAACTGACTGTGTGTTCCATGTAAAAAGACAGTGAAACTGCTTATCTGTATCATGGCAGCACCTTTGTGGCTCTGTTCAGGGGCTGGGGAAAGTTGCTGCAGCAACAGCTCAAGTTACGTAATGCTTCAATAAAGGATGAGTAAACTGGTTTGCAGGGGGCTGCAATCCCAAGCTTTCCATTTTCAGTTTCTGTCTCTGCTTGTGAAGTGAAATACATTTTACAACAGGTTTTTAAAATCCTCTGTGGAGAGTAATTTAGATTTAATGTGCTAAATACTAATAATAACAATATGGAGAGAGAATAATTCTAGGTATTTCTTAATGTCACATTTTACTTGGCATGTTTGAATTGGCATTAAAAACTGGATTTTATTTATTTTACAGAATCAAAAATGTTGCTGATGCATTGCAAAGTGTAGCAAGACTTATCTGTGTTCATGTAACCTAAACAGGATGAATTACCACACTAAGCAGTAAATCATTAACAAATATCTTGGATTAACAAGCTTTTTGTTAAATCTTCAGAGTTTACCTGTTCTGGCCTCTGGCTTCTCTTTGCAGTACCTCCAAAGCCTAGTTCTGACAGAGGTTTAGGAGCATTTTGGATTTGTGCATTCAGGATTGAGCAGAGTGAAAGGAAAGCATCCATAAAAGAACTCAACATTTAGTCCAGGTATAAGTGATGGGGAGGCAAAGTGTGACTTAGGAGACTTGGCTTTTAATCCTGCCTATCAAACCTGGATACATTTTCAGGAGAGAATCTTTAGAGAGAATTATGCCTTATGAAACATTGATCTGCTTTTCCAAGCATTCAGCTATCCCAGGATTTGAATGATCCTTTTTATGTATTGACAGTTTTCTAACGAAGTCCAATCTATTTCTGCATTGAGAAGGCTCCTTTTCTGACTGAAGTTTAAACAATTAAATTGTCTTTCTCTGCACATAAAGAGTCTGGCCCTCAGGCAGAAAATCAGTTTTTGATTTTTAAATGCCATTTTTATTTCCTATATTTCCTAGAAGAGTGAGGGCTGTAGACACACTGTCTTGCTGTAAATGATCTTTGCTTGACAGCTGGTATGGCTTTTTTCTTTACATCTGCTCATATTTTGCACTCTGGGGTTAGTGAAAAATCACTGCATTTGCTTTGCCAGGTGTTCTTTATAGCCAAACTCTGTTTGGGGTGTGACAGTGCATACTGATTGTGAAAATCATTTTGTAGTCCTTTGCTGATTCTGCTGTTTTCCCTTTTTTATTTTTTTTTTCTGAAATAGCCTTCAGAACACAAGTGTCTTAATGTGTTGTTATCAATTTCAGTAGTGACGGTCATACACATTAACAGAAAACACTGAGAACTAATTTTGCACTGAGCATCAGCCAACATGTAGGGTGCATTTACACTGCTATTTGTGAAGTCAGTATCCCAGTCGTCTTCACTGACTTTGTCTTGCTTCACATTTTGGAGTGGCATCTGGGCATACAATGTGGATCATTTTCAGATGAAACTAAACCAGGTATTTTTCAGAAACACATTCAGCATTCTCCAACCACTGACATGCACTCTTCTGACAGGACGAGACTGCAACCGGTCCAAAATGAAACCCTGTAAAATGTTTGTGGTGTGGACATTGGGAGACAACTGGTTGTTAGTTGATTCTCTGATTCTGCCCCCACTGGTCAGCACTCCTTGCTAACGCTGATGGACCATAGAGTGGCAGCCACGGTGTTTGCAACTTTTAAGTTTCTCAGGACTGTTCTTAGAGAAATGCAGTCCAGTTATTATTTCTGGAGCCGGATGCCTAGATTCTCATTTGTGTTGATTACTGTGTCAGCTATGATGTCTTTCATCTTGTCCAGGCACAGCCTGCTATTCACTTCCCTTTCCGTGTGCCGTCATCATCGTACACTCTCTCTTCCATCCTTCAGCTTTGGTCGAGTGGATTGACTCTAATGACTGGGGACATTTGGTGATTATGGTGGAAGTAAAGAATCAAAAGCGGTAACAACATCCAAGCTGAAAGATTTACACTGGGTATTTAGTCTCACAGATGAAGTGGTCAAAGCCCTTCCGAGAATGGACCTCCATACAGGATCAGTTGAGGATTACAAGATTCAATCGGGTGTTACCAAGGGTTCAGCTGATCAGATTATCAGGCCAATAGACAGTCCCCTCTTATTTTAAAGAGAAATCAGCTTCTCCAGACAGTGAAAGGCTGACTCTGAAATATGCCCACCACCTCTTCTACCACTACTGGGTGTTGAGTTTGCAGACAACTATTGTAGTGATTCATTACAACTATTATAATAACCACCATTCTCCATGTCTCATCTTCCAGTTTCCTAAAAAGTGCAGGAAGTTATTGTGATTCTGCTTTTCCTGGGGTTTTGGGGGGTTTGTTTAGTTGGTGGGTTTTTGTTGCACCACACTATGCAGTGACTTTGCTGGTTGAAAAGGAGCATTTGAAGTCATGTTCTCTTGGTAGGTGCATCGAGGTGTCATCCTGCTGCTGGGCAAAACTACACAAACAACTTTTTCCCTCAAATTAAACAAACAAACATAAAGTCTCAAATGATACCTAAATACTGTAGCCTCATCTAATTATTTGTGAATGGAATAGATCTGTTAAATAGAAATTAGTGAAAATAGGCACCATCCCAGCAGACTTACCTTCCTACAAATATATCGTTGCTTGCCTGGTCAAAAAAAGTTCAGATTCTCCAAGGGAATCACAGTATTTCTACAATTATATGCCGGGGATTTCTCCATTACAGATATTCTAGTCCTGACTAGGAAAAAAATTAGATGAAAACCTTCCTGGACCAGACAGATTGGTGCATGGAGCAAAACGAGGGATGTGAATTTCCTGAAACCCAATGGATTTTTGTCGGTCTGTGGGTTTGGCTGGTGTGAGGAAGATGGGAGGCCGCTTGGACACCACATTCTGCTGTCAGCCCAAACAGGGAAACAGCCACTTCTGATGCAGGCAGTGCTTTGCTTGTTCTTGCTTCACTGCACAAATACATTGTTGTAAGTCACAAACACATGATTTACATACGTGCACACACAGGGCACACATATGTACACAAACACCGTTCTATATAGAGAGAAATGTGTTGTAAAAGACATTATCCATATAAACTCAACATAAGCTGGCAATGTGTGTTTTCAGCCCAGAAAGCCAACCAAATCCTGGGCTACATCAAAAGCAGCCTGGCCAGCAGGTCAGGGGAGGGGATTTTCCCCTTCTGCTCTGCTCTTGTGAGACCACACCCGGAGAACTTCATGCAGTTCTCGTGTCCCCAACATAAGGAGTTGGAACTGTTGGAGGAGCACACAAGAAGAGCGCCACAAGGTTAAGAGGACTGGAGCACCTTCCCTACAGAGACAGACTGAGGCAGTTGGGGCTGTTCAGGCTGGAGACGAGAAGGCTGTGTGGAGACCTCACAGCAGCCTTTCAGGATCTGAAGGCGCCTACATGGAAGCCGGAGAGGGACTCTTTGTCAGGAACTGTAGTGATGGGACTAGGACTAATGGGTTCAAACTGAAACAGGGGAAATTTAGGTTAGATATCAGAAATAAATTCTTTACTGTGAGGGTGGTGAGGAGCTGGAACAGATTGTTCAGGGAGGTCGTGGATGCCCGAACCCTGGAGGTGTTCAAAGCCAGTTTGGGTAAGACCTTGATAAACCTGGTCTGGTGGGAGGTGTCCCTGCTCATGGCTGTGCAGTTTGTGGCTAGATGACCTTTAAAGCTCCTGCCAGCCCCTTCACACGGATTCTCCGGTTCGATGTCACCCCGGCGCACCCCACACACGCGGCACGGCCCCGCCGCGCCCTGTCCCTTTAAGCGCCGCCTCCGCGCCTTACCACGTGCTGGGGACGGGGCGGGGGCGCCGCGCAGCCAATGGGGACCGCCCGAGGGGCGCGGCGCCACCGCGGCCCCGTCCCCATCTTCCGTCTGCCGGCGGCGCGGGGAGCGTTGCCCTGCCCTGCCCGGTGCCCCCTGCCCGGTGCCCGGCCG
>VWZW01002320.1:1334302-1435592 GCA_013397115.1 Edolisoma coerulescens | reverse complement strand
GGGGCGCTGGCCCCTCGGCAGAGGTCGGGAGAGCCGCCGGGCCCCCTGTCTGGCGTTTGTGTGCGACTGCTGTGATAACTCGTGCCCGCGTCTCATCAGCACAGGAAAACTAAGAAACGGCTTAATTGTTGTGACCTAAATACACGTGCGCAGTCTGGTGACCCGCTAAGCATTAGGCACCTTTCACTGCCCCCTGCTTTTAATACGGCGCATGCTGAAAGGTGAGGTTCAGTAGCTATCGCTGCTTCAGGGTTTATGTGTATAACCTTTATAAAATATTGAATCTCTGTGTAATATTGAGTTATTACTATTTTCTGAACCTTCGGGGACAGCATTTTGCTCAGGCTGGTGCTTTGGAGCTTTGTTCCTGTGACATCTGTGCCGCTCACAAGACCGAGCGGCCCGGTGAGCACAGTGACAATCACATGCGTGCCCGGTAACCTCTGTGCCTGTTTTTCTGTGCGGCATGAGTTGACTGGTCTTGTGATCAGATGGTACACATGATTGAATTGGAATCTGGGCTTTCACCGCTGAAACTACTAAGGATGGTGAGGGAGAGTGGTGGACAATATTTTGATCCACAAAATGCCATAGTGGCAAGTATGAAAGATCACAGTCGTGGAGCCATCATGATTTCAAAGATGATCTGTGCGGGACATGGCCCTTTGTGTGGCTAAAGTTGCAAGATTATGTAGAAAAATGGTGTAAGGTGAAAATGACAATATATTTGAGTTATAAGGTGATTCCTTTGAAAGTGATTGGACACAGTATTGGAGCTGCGTTCATATTGGAGAACAAATCTGGTGAATGTTGTGAAGCTGTAGAGTACTTGTAACTGCAGGTTACTTCTGTGTAACTGCTGCTTATTTCTTGTGGCACTTAGTCGACTTAAATATTTCCTTTAATATGGAAGAAAACGATTTTCCACATTGAAACTGACTGTTCCAGACTGACTCTGTTATTTTGCATTGTACTTAAAAATATTCTGAGATCAGTGCTGTTGGTTCTGGCTTGGTATTGGATTATCAAGTATCTCCATGAAGGCAGATTCCTTGTAGTGTGTTTCCTCTTAAAATCAGTAAGATTGTTACATCTGGAGTCTTTTGTGAAGTTAGGGATTGTACTTTTTTCTTCTTCCTATTTTTTGGATAAGATATTCCACACTTGGTTTTCAGTTTGAGTAACGTTTAAATGATGTGACACTTCAAATAAAAACTGTTATAACGAAAATACTGCTGTTGGTACCCTTCACTCTTTTTAACCCCTATTTTCCTTCATTCGCTTTCTGTCTGACTTCTTTTGACAAACGTAAGAATAAAATTATTTGAATTATCTTGCATGTGAATGGGTTTGGGGTTTTTTTGCTTGTTAATATTAAGCTTCTTCCTTATGACTTCTAAGTATGCTGTAATGCTTTTTCTTTCTTTCTAGTGATCTGTTCATGATCTGCAGTACCATACTTACAGGGTCTTAGAAGCTCTGCTGCAATGCTTTTAATAGACTTTCTGTTGAACAGTAATCTGTGTTTGAGTGGAGAGATGCGATTTGACCTAAGTAAAGCAGGACACTTAATCCTTGGCTAGCTTCTGTATTAAGCATATACCGGTGGTCAATGTTAGATGCAAAGTGGCAAGATCATTTTCTAATGACAAGACTGTCTTTTTAAGGATTTTTAGTTAGTTTTATTCCTTCCAGTTTTTGCTTAGTCTCCACATTCAATATGTCTTGCAGTGTTTAGCTCTGTTAGGGAGCCCTGTAAGACCACTAACAATCTGTATCCTTGGACTTTCAATCGTTATGAAAGCCTTCAAAGCTTAAGTGTATTCACACACACTCCTTACCATGAACAACAGAGGAATCACCAAAAATCTCTTTAGTAGATAATGCCTCCTCAAGTTAATGTAATTTGACAACTTTTTTCAGCGATGTTGTTGGGAGGCTTTGTATTTTCTGGTCTTCCCAGGAACACCAGGAAAAGTTCTGTTGTAGAGGGCCGTCAACCGGGCTTGAGGTTTGCCTGTAACAAGTACTATGTGTGCTTGTTCTGTTGCACTCTCTCCTTTAATGGGAGCTAAATCCTGGCCAGAGGTCCATGCTGCTTCGTCTCTTTGGCTCTGAAGGAAACATCAAGCTTCAAGGTCCATGCTGCTTACCAGGATGAGCTGGCACAGCCTCAAAGAGCAAGAGACATGGTGCCTATAGATTAATGTGGAGCCACAGGAAATGATTTCCTGGGTGCATGAACATTACCATATTAATTTGGCTCAGGAATGTTCTTTTAAAGAAAACCTCTAAATTGTCTCCACTAACTGCACTTTGGCTCACAAAGCCAAGTGGCTTCGTACATAAACTGGACTCCTGTTGGAATGAATGAAATTAGAAAGTGTGTTCCAACCACTAATGGGTATTCAGTCCCTGGGACCATACTGCAGCTGGTCAAAAGTAAAACTCCAGAACATGGATAGCGTAGGTGTCAGGTCCTTAGCACGAATTAATGCACTCCGTGGAGCTTGTCTGGTTGGGCTGCACTACATGTTCACATGAGCACAACCCTTACCTGCTGGGTGAGGAGAATGTAAACATGAGGTGTAGATGCTAATACAGAGCTATTAGCATAGTAGGACTTTCCACTGGCCCAGGCCTCCCTTCAAGATAATGGAAGTATGAAGTGGTGCAAGGGTAGTAGTTGGAATTATCGAATAGCTTAATTATTTTTCTACAAAAAGAGAAATTATAAACCAGCTGGAGAACAGATGTGTATTAGTGAGATATTACATTTTGTTCTAAGCAATTTTGTACACAGACTTGAGCTTCTGGTTTTTTACTGCTGCTTCTTGCTTCCCTTAACTGAAAAAAAAAATATTATGTGTAATACGTATGTAAAGATGTATGTGTGTGTATGCACATACCCCTTTCAACAGAGACACTTAAGTGGCTGTAATTCAATATATTTCTTCTTAGCCTCTGAGGCTCTGGGAAAACCCTAATTACTTTGCGTGCAAGCAATGTGTGTTTTTGTGGATAAATTCCCCTAAAACTTGTTATCTCCTTATCAAATGTTGCTTCCCGTACAAGATTGCTTTAGCATAGTTTGTACAATTTTTTGGAGTGCTACCAGGGTCGTGTGCTCCGCAGAATCATAGAACATCTCGTGTTGGAACAGACCTTAGAGATCATCTAGTTCCAACCCCTGCTGCCTTGGACGGGGATATCTTCCACTAGACCAGATTGATCATACCCCCATCCAGCCTGCCCTTCAACATTTCCAGGGATGGGGCATCCACCACTTTTCTGGGCAAACTCTTCCAGTGTCTCACCACCCTCACAGTAAGGAATTTTTCATAATATCTAGTGTAAACCTATTCTCCATGTTTGAAACCATTTCCCCTTGTCCTGTCACTTCATTTTTTTTAAAATATTCTCTCTCTTCCTATATTTCTTATAGGCTCCTTTCAGGTACTGAAAGGCAGCAATTAGGTTGTCCCAAAGTCTTCTGTTTTCCAGACTGGGCAGCCTCAATTCTCTTAGCCTTTCCTCATAGGAGAGATGCTCCATCCCTCTAATCATGTGTCTCTCCTCTGGACTCGCTCCAACAGGACCATGTCCTTTCTGTGCTGGGGATCCCCAGGGCTGGATGCAGCCCTGCAGGTGGGGTCTCACGAGCGTAGAGAAGAAGGGCAGAATACCCTCCCTGGCCCTGCTGTCCATGCTGCTTTTAATGCAGCCCAGGACACGTTTGGCTTTCTGGGCTGTGGGTGCCCATGGCTGGGTCATGTCCAGCCTCTCATCCACCAGCACCCCCAAGTCCTTCTGGGCAGGGATGCTCTGAATCTGTTCATCCCTAGCCTGGGTTGATAGCAGGGTTTTTGCCCTGACCCAGGTACAGCACCTTGCACTTGGTCTTGTTAAACCTCATGAGATTCCCACAGGCCCACTTCTTGAACTTGTCCAGGTCCCTTGGGCTGGCATCCCATCCTTCAGGTGTGCAGACAAGCACGGCTTGGTGTTGTCTGCAGATTTGCTGAGGGCGCACTCAATTCCGTTGTTGATATTCCCCGAGGGACACCACTTGTCACTGATGTCCATCAGGACTCTGAGCCATTAACCACTGCCCTCTGGATGTGACTCTCCAACTAATTCCTTGCTCACTGAACAGTCCATTAAGTTTTAGAGATTACATAGAGTGTAAGCATATAGTGTCTCAAGACTAGAATATCTCAAGTGCTAAGCCTATATTTGAGTAAGGTATTGGGGGGTGTTCTTACGGAAATTGATACGGGTTGCAGATAGTTTGATTTTACTTAAATTGATAGCAGTTTTTCTGTAACTGTGTTTACCTGATTCTAGAAGAAATTTTGCATTAGTGCTTTTCTGTACTTTTCAGCATAAAATCTGAGGTTATCCTTAAGCTGCAGGTTCAGACTTCATCTTAATTTCAATCTTTGATAGTTTGATTTGGTTTTGGTTTTTTAAATGAAAATACATGTCTTGGAGTTTTTGGAAGACTGCTTTCACTGCTGGATGTGTAATTTCTGCATTGCAACCTGTGATGAAATTTCTTTGATATCGTATGTTTAGTAAAGGACTGTTGTAAAGTAGGGAATAACGTAATTTTATGTGGTTTTTTAAAAGAAAGGTTATATTGTTTCAGCTGTGTCTGAAACCTGCATGCAGTCTATTTCTTCAGCTTTAAATATCAGCTGCTCCTCTGGTGTCTATAATGGAACGGATGTCATTTTGTAGCTGCAGGATATCTATCTGGTAACAGTTTGTTAGCTTTGGTATATGAGATCATTTGTTTGGCAGCTGGTACTAGTGATTCCTTTGGTCATAGTGCTGAAATGCTTGGTGAGATCCTACTTGCTAAGCATTATTTCACAGCATTTATTACCAGCCTGGCAGTGTTCCACCTTCTGAAAAAGGAAAGAAAGCAGTAGTGAGCTTGGAGTCTGCTTGCATGTCAGTTTGTTCAAATGAAGCACTCCTCGGAATGTTGTTGTGACCTAATTGGGTTTTTTCTTCAGCTTCTTGCAGTTTTGTAGAGATCCACACAGCAGTAACACTACTGAGCACACATGTACATCCTCACACATGGAAATATCCTTAAACATCTGGCTGTAAACCCTTCAAAAAGCATTTGAAAGAAAATCACTGTTTTATATTCTGTAAAAGGGCAATCCAGCCCAGGGCCAGATCTGAGCATGGGGGGCAAGAAAGGTCAAAGAGCAAATCTAAACCATACACCATTTCACTGACAGCTGAAAGTGAGCCTTAAGGTGCAGTATTTCACCTCTGTGCTGGCATTAGTCTTTCATCAATAAAGTGAGCTAAAGAAGAAGTTCTGCAGAAAGATATTTGTTACAGTGTCACTCAAGAAAACAGCCTAGAGAGGAAGTGATAGAAAGTATGGTCTTTTGACAGGGAAACCACACTTCCAGCCTGGGGCTTTTTTGAAGAAAAACAAACCCCAAGTCCTCTGGTTTTGAGCTTTGCAGGAACTTAAGACCATTCTTCTTCTTTAGTTGTTTGGATTTCCCCTCCCCTAAACATGCTGTCACTGAACAACCTCTTGGTTTCCTCTAGCTTTGCTCTGAGACTAGCTCAATCTCTTAAAGCTGCAAGAAGACACCCTGTTTCTTGTTTTGTTTTTTTTTCTTTGCCACAGATGACTAAAAATGTGTGGAAATGCACAAGCTACTGACGTTCTGAGAGGCATGGATGCACCTTGGTTATTTAATTTAATTCCATGAAAAGACGCATTATTGCCTGACAATTGAATGGGTTTTGCCTGTAGGTTGTCTTATTTCTGATTTACAAGTAACCTATCCATGGAGTTCCATGCATTGATTCTTAAATTGGTGTGCAGTTGGATAGTAGGTGCTTGATTCCTTACTCTTAGGGCACTTTTGCTGTTGGCAGGTCCAAAACTGAGTCAGTGAGTACTGTGCCACATACTATGCTCTGTGGAAGGTGTTTTGGGGAATAGTAGCAGCAGAAAGCCTTGGAGGTACCTTTCCTTGTTGGTGGCACAACTTAAGGCAGGAAACACCGCAATTTAATGCGGTGATGCTAATGCGGTACAGGAATACTTGTTGACATAAATGGCTTGATGTGAGTGAGAAAATAAAGCTGCTTGGGGCTGAAAAATATGGACAAGCGTTCATAAAAGCTGAATTTGTGGAGAAACATTTAAAAAACTGATGCAGAGCTTTGTTGCCAGTAGAGGCTGGCTTCATGTAAACTTACATAAACTTTGTAACTTTTCTTATGTAAACTAAGCTAAAGTTGCAAAATAGCTTTATTAAAATTTAGGGGAAAGGAAGATGGAAGAGTTTTGACAAAAATATTTTAGTCATTAGTCATCATGTCATCCCACTTTCACGTTGTGGGATGTAGGTGTTTCCAATGCATGGTAGTGGCCTTTAGCTGTTGCTTTGGTCTGAACAGTGAGTAACAGCAGAGCAAATGCCCTGAGAGACTAGGTGTGACAAAGTAGCTGGGGTCAGGGGGGACAGAAAATATATAAGTAATTTCTTGTTCTGACATTCAGTATTATTGAAGCTGCTGAGGACTTATTTTGCAAAGAAAATTCTTTGGATTAATACTCACTACATGTGGTACAAACCTTGGTGATGTAGCTGTTCGTTCAAGAATTCCTTCTGACACTAACAATCATGTGCTTTCATAATGTACTTTGCACCTTAGTGATGTTCATGGATAGCTTCTGAAGAGCAGATTCAGTTTTGGAGCCATGTGTTATGTTTTATATTTGTCAAGAGTTACTTCTGAGTGCACCCTTGATTAAGAGCATGTCGTCTTGCATGCAGCTTAGATGAAGTGTTGTAAGAAGAATGTTCTTAGGCTGTCCTAATTACCAGTATTTGCTGCGTGAGGGTTTCCATGGGTACACTTCTTAGGCAAAAGATGAGGAATGCAGTTCTGTAGGGTGGTGGTGAACAGGCTTGCTAGAGAGAATAAGCAAGAAAAGGAGGACTTTGAATTGGGTACTTGGGTGAAGGCGGCAAATATTTGTCTGCACTTTTTCCGTGTGCTTCCTGTGATAGTGTCAGATTACTGCTGATCTGACTAACAGGCACTGACACGGCAGTTCACCTTCGCCTGCCATGAATCAGCTCCTCTGTGCATGTTCTGCCTACGCTGCTTCTTAATCTTCATGCTCAGGTTCTTCACTTTTCTGCTCTCTCCCCACCTTAACAATGCCTTTCTCAAGTCACTCCATTAGCCCTGTTTGTCTGGGTTTGTCACTTGAATACCTTAGTAATGTCATGTTTTAATATGCAAGGCTGAGGTCACAAGACAAGCTCCTGTGCGGGCTACAAGGCGAAGTGTTCCGAGGCACTGAGAGGATGAGCTAAGGAGTTCAGGGCAGCAGTGCCCGTGTCTTCCCCACATCGACGAGGGCAAGTGCAGGTGCATTTACCTGACCAGCAGCTGAAATGTCTTCGATCAGTCAGCATGCTTCTGGGTATTGGTGAGATTCTTGGGATAGTACTGATAAATGGGCATGAGGGCTTTACATCACATTTGCTGCTGTTAAAACTGAGTCATGATTTTGCTTCCATGGACTGTGCTGAAGTGAAACTTGAGCTGTGTGTGATGTAATTACTGAATCAGTATGGAGCTTTCTCTGCAGGATGCTCTCACTTCAGTGCAATACAGCTCAGCTTTTCTCCAAGGTGCTCAGTGAAGTTTTAGATGTGCTAATGAAATCAGCTGTATTAAGTAAACAATCTGACAATATTTATTTATTTTTCTAATAGAGGTGCTAGCAGTCTGAATTTGGTATTAGCACTTTCAAATTAGAAATCTGAACACAGTAGTACTTAATTTTTTATAATGGAATCAGGAAGTTTCTTACAATAACAACTCAGCTTTTGTTTTCATTGAGTTTACTGACTTTTATGAAGGAAAACAGAGGCTTGAATGAACTCAGTGCACTGAATTTCTGTGCAGAGTATTTGCACTGAATTCTGAATCTGGATGTTATCCAGTACCTGAAATTGCTCAACTCTTGGGGTTGGGTTTGTTAGTGCACAGCTCCAGGAGTACAGAAAATCTGAGCAGAGTACATTAGATAAAGTTTTTGAAGGAAACCCCAGAGAGAAGGCTCTACAGACTGTTGAATACATAGTTCTGAGCAAGTTATTCTTAAATTAATATTATTTCACTGAATGGGGATAATTTTACAGAATGTAATATAATGTTGTAATGTTAAAGCCCTCTGTGATCTGGAAGAGACAGTTATTGGAACTTATTCAAATCTGCAATTCACAGAAATTAGTTTATGTTCAGACAAATTTTTGTTGTATCTTCTGGTTTTCTATGGGGGATCATGAGTTTGTCCAACTCTTGCTGAACAGTTAAGTGCTTGTGTCTGTCCTATTTCCTTGCCTGTCCTTTCACATTCCCCCAAAATGACGTTTTAAAATCTTCACATTTAACACTCTGCTCTCTAACTTGCACTCTAAAATGGGTTGTACTTTCTAGGACAAATCCTACTATGGGAAAGGTCATGGGCCTTTCGTTTCTGAAGTGTCCTTGCTTGTTTAACAGGACTGGGTTAAACAAGGTGGGCAGAGATCTCTGAGGCTGCTGTGAAGGAAGTTCCAGGTGCAAGGAAGAAGGAATTTGGTGCAGAAACCACTTTCTCAGCTGTGCAGCAGCAGGTTTAGTCCATGCATGTGAAGGCTCTGGTCTTGGTGAATGGCTCCAATGTTACAAGATGCTACTGCATTCTCTTGTGCCATGCTGGAATTGGGTATTGGCTGGATGTTTGTCACTTCTACAGTAGCGTTGACAGAATAGTCTTGAAGCCCTTTCAGTCGTGTCTGTGTAAAGGTCAGCGATAGAACCAGCTCTTCTTACAGTAGTCTGTGTTAAGCTGTCACACCACGCAGGAATGGTTATGGAGGGCTAATCCTAAGGTGTGTTGAGAAGGCTGGAATAAAGAGCAAGGATTTGGTAGCCACTTCAGTTCACTTAGCAGACAACCATAGTGACATGCATCTGAGCTCCTACTTGGTCTTGGCTTTTAGCCTGGAGGAAGGTTGCTCTCACGTGTTAGCCACTTGAAACAGCTTCAGGAGTGCAACCTCTGCCCTCCCAACTGTTAAAAGCATTTCTAGATCACATCGAGTTAATGAGTTGGGAAAATTAACCCGCTCTCCTTATGAAGGTGTTTATGAGATTTGGCTGTGGATATAAATCGTGCTTACAAAGCACTAAAATTATTTCAGATACAATTCCAAGTTTGGGAGTGGGTAACACCTGATGACTTTGGTACTTGGGAGATTTGGGGATATATGTCAGTCACACCTTGTGGACTAGATCACATTACAGTTGAGTTCAAAAAATTCGGGTACTAAATTTCTTCCATTCAAAAGTTCCTGTAAGCAGTCTTACAGACAGGGATATATTTGGGAATGCTTTTGAATGGAAGTAGGGAAATAACCTATATTTGAAAACAGCTGTTTCTGTTTGTCACTCTAAGGTAGCACTTGGTGGAAATGCTGTAAAATGCTTATGTATAGCTGGACCGGATAATGGGTGCAGGGATAGGTATGCAAAGAAGACAAAAATGCAAACAGAACAATGTATTTTATAGTGAAAGTGGGTTTTTCTAAACAATCAGTCAACTCAATGAACCCATGTGCACACTGATAATGCATCTGTCCAATTTCTTTGTTTTTAAACAAAACACATCTGTATGGAGTGCCAGAGATGACTTGAATCTCTGAATTAAACTTTGTTTAGTGCTTAAAAAAATAATTCTGTATTTGTATTGAAATGTGTTGGCATGTGAACTAGAAATTTGATTGAAATTCAATTTGATTTTGGCTTTTTGTTTGCATTACTGAATTAGTGAAAGTCAACTATAGTCTTCATTAGAGTTGTATCCTTGGGCCCTGTTTTGACAGAAAGTGAGAGTTTTGTTTGTATTTAAATGAAGTTATCCTGAATCTGTTGCTGTTAGGATGGCTCCTACTGAGTCTGCTCTGGTAGACTTCATTTCAGGAGTAAATCAGATCTGTTATAAAGGATTTTCTTGTACACTGTTCTTCTGGGGAACGCTAAAGGAGCTTGACCAATTTTTACCTTCTTATGAGGAGAAAGGTTTCTAATTTGTCTAAATAATTGCTACATAAGCTTGCTGACTGAAATTTGTTTGCATCTATCAATGTGCAAATCATTTTCTTATTGCAGGACAAGGATGCAACTGGATTTTCCGTGTGATTTTTAGTTTTTTGCCTAAATATTTCAGGATTGATGGACTGATACTTGGCAGCCCAGCGTTAGCACGTTACTGGGTGCGGTCAGCAGTAATTATGTACAAACCTGACTGGATAAACTTCTAAGTCTACTATAATACCAGTGTTTTTGAGAAAATGCTTGGGATCCTATGTGAGTAGTTTAGAGTGGTTGGCCTGCTTTAAGGAGGGGAGACTGTTTCATAACTTAATGACTATTTATACATTCAAAGTCCTACGCAATTGGTGGTAAACAAAACGTAAGTCTTTAGCATAGTGGCTTGCAGCAAGGTTGGGTTTGCCCATACCAGTCAGCTGCAGGACTGTGGTTTGGTTGGTTGGTTTTGTGTGTAGCCTTTTTCATTCAGAAGGTATATGGTATGAGTGATTTAATTACCATGATCTTCTGCACACAATCCCAAGATGTGGTTCCTCCTTCCTTTCCCAGTGAAACTTGAGAACAAATGTGTCTAAGCCTTCAAGATTCAGTTCTAGTTACTAGAGAGCTACTTTCCGTGCTGTCTACAAGACAGGGTTAAGGAAAGTGGTTTGGATGGAATAGACAAATTATCATAACAACAACAAGAGGAGCAAAACATATTTTTGGCTATAACTGGTGAAAAATGACGGAGCTGACGTTATATCCGTCCATATTATCACTTCATTCAATCTAAGTCAGGATTTCCTGGCATTCATCTAGTCCAAGGCAATGGACTTTGCTGTTCATGCTATAGCAACTTTTGGGTGATCAAGCACGGCTTCTTGTGGATGTGTTCTTTCCCATATTCTTGCCAGTTGGGTAAATCAGTACATTCTCATAAATATTCAACTTAGGTTTTTTCCTTCCCTTCCTGATTACTGCAGACTAACTTTTTAGTTGCAATCTCTGTTTTAGAAGGATCAAAACACATTTTGTTCTTACAACAGTTTAACATAACCATTTACAGAGGTCTCACCAATATTATGTTAGCTGGTCAAAAAAACCTGGGCTGCTTCAGCTCTCAGCACTGTTAGAGAGCCACATTTGATATCTTTTCATATATTAGGAGTTTAGGAGGCAATTTTTTTTTTTTTTTAAAGTGAAGTGATACTGCCGAGTTTGTGCTTTTGGGTTAGATGAAACTGACCCCTTCTGAAGTAGTTTCCTTCAGAAAAGGGACATGGGGTACCTGGATAGCACTTGCCTCTAGCCCTCCTTGAGAGTGTTCTTTTGTACAGTGGGAATGCGTGTTCAGAACTATGACGAGAAATGGGGATTTGCAATCTTTCTGCGAGAGCACCCTAAACTTCTGTCTGTAAAGCTTGAGAAAGTGCCACATCCTCTGGAGTTCACAAAGCCCTCTTGTGAGTGTAGCCTTTTCATAGCAGAAGTGGAGAGAATTTGTAAAGAAGTGGTTGCTGTTACCATGCGGGTGTTTTTAGCTACTTTGAGTGAAGGTGTTTGGTGTGTGTTATAGCAGAAAGAGTATTTTTCATTTAGCTAGGAAATATTGGGGGGGAATGTTAAACACCAGGCATTGTTCATATCCTCTGTATCTATGTATTTACTTGTGTCTAATAAATAACATTTTTTCTTAGTAATTTTTTTTCATATTCTAAAATTACTCCTTTGAACAGAGGTTTGAAAGCTCTTTCTTAAATAAAAAGAATAAAATATAGAATATAGGGCTTTATAGAAGAGGGAGAAGGAACAGGAAAGAGCAGGCAACCAAACCCATGCCTCAGGACACCAGCCCTAAGGTGTGGTGATGTCTGTCTTGGCCTGCTCACTTATGTAGGAGATACAAAGGTCTGAGATCTGTCAGTACTTTCATACAGCACTGCAACACAGTAAGAGCTGGTACAGTGTTATAAATACCGGATTCTGCCTCGCATTGTTGCTCAAAATTCTCCTTCAGATGTACAATGTGCAGTTCTTCCTTGTGTTCAAGAGAAGGTGGGGAAAGGCAGAGGCAGGATAAAAGATTAAGAGAAATCTCATTTTCTGGCAGAGGCAGTTCCCAGACGTGCCTTGGCAGTGTCTGTATTTAGTAGCTGTGTTCCTGGCCGCTGGCCCAGTCACATGGCGCCGCTGGAACAAGTGACATGGGAATGATGCATTAGCTGAGACCCAGCACTGCGTGCCAGAGGAGGTGGGGTGGCCCGGCCGGCCCGGCCGCGCAGCAGAGACGCCGAACCCAGCACTGCATGCTCCTGGCTGCTGCTGTTTGGCCCGAGCTGTTTGGCTCCAGTAAAAGCTGGAAGTCGGTTATTGCAGGTGCCTTGAAAAAATAAGCAGGGAAAGAAGCAGAGTTAAATCCTAAAGAGTGTTGAATTACAAGGAAATCTTCAGTTCTTTGAAATGATAAAGATCATCACTATGAAACAGCTTCTGGAAAGTCCTTGAATTACTTTGGGTGAGCTGAGCTCTCCTGGCTGTTATAAGCTGCAGAGACGAGGGCAGGAAGTGGGATGGGAGGGAGAAAGTTGGTTAAGACTAAGCATGGCTTTCTGTATGGAGGAAAGAACTAGGTGGTGGACCTAGGGTGCTAACCGTGTTGCAGACTTTACCTTTCTTTGTTTAAAGACCTAGTTTAACAAAACTACACTTTTCTTAATGGTAAAACACAATGAAATGCATGCATTTTTTCACACAATTACAAGTCTTTAGCTCTTTTCTTTGCTAATGAGGAATTCCACTGCTGGAGCTAGCAGCTGAGAGCACTGTCTCTGTGCTGTTTGTGGTCCTACTTCAAACACGTTGCACTTGCTGGGTGTTTTCTTTGATTAGGGTTTTGTTTCATTGTGGGTTTTGTTTTTTTATTTCTGCATTATTACTGAGATACTAGCTCCCAAAATTCAGACTTGTCAATAAGCCAGTGAACAGTGATTCCTGATAACTTGTAGAAGTTGAGTTGTGACGCACTGGTTTAATGGGCTGCCCTGTATGTTCATGGAAGGCTGATGTGTGCAATTTATGGTGACTCTAACTTGAGTGGATCTGTTTGTTAGCCTCTATCAGCAGTGTGTGTGCATCTTGTCATTTTTTTTGTGTGTGCCTGTGATCATACTGCTTTGTAGCAACATAGATGGTGAAAAAATGCTTCCAACCTTACAAAAATCCAGTATATTGTCCTTTCCTAAGCAGGGAATCTGTGGCATTCTAACCTTTCAGTGAACAAATATATCCAATATTGTTTTTCGTTTCACAGAGGAACATACAGAATTATCCTAAAAAAAAGTGACCTTTCTGAACAGTGATTTGATACCGAGAACTTAATTTTTCTCCACCTGAACTCTTTCTTCAGGAAAATCTATGCTGAGAGAGAGCAGTGCTCCAAATAATACCTTCCTTCACTTGTTGCGTGACTAATCTGCAATGTATCCCGCCTAACTTGTGTGAAACTAGTAACTATGTATCATGCTTGAACAAGGTAGTTCATCTGAGGTTAATAGAGCTTTACCATATTAGGACTACTTTAAGTCATTGTGGAAAAGGAATGTGGTGTGGCATCAGCACAACTCTTCCATATCTGAGGTTTTAGAAAGAGAAGAAACAATGCAGGGTAAATTATTCAAATTAGGAGGGAAGAAGGGAACCTATGTCTTTCACATTAGCTATTCAGTGGACTAAAAGAGGGAAAATCATCATTAAGCAATCCAAAAGAGATTCCACTTAATCTTTAAACATGTGTTTTGGCACTAATCCTGAATGTCTGGGTCTAGGCATTTTTTGTGTATCAATTTTGCTAAATGTATGTTTTGCAAAAACAAATGCTCACTGAAACCGCAGATATGATTCAAACTTTGTTTTCCTAAGCTTCTCTAACAGCTTCTAAAAGCTGTTTGGAAAATAAAACCTTACAGGAGTCTCTGCAAATATTCTCTTAGATTTGAAAACAGTGCTTAAGTTTTAGTGGACAGCTGTAACTTATACAGAAAATTATTCTCAACTACATCACATATATTTCTTTCCTCTTTCCCCCACCCCAAATTTTCTTGCTGAAGCGTTAGCTTGAGTTGAAATCATTTAGGCAATTGTCTCACAGTGAAGATGAAGGACAGGAAATGACCTACAAACAGAGCAGGTGACAGGCTGTCACATAGCCTAGAAAAAGTGTTTAAACTCTGCTTCACAGAGGATTATATTTGCAGAGTAGGACACTTTCTTCCATTTTCTATATTATCTACTTTATGGCTCTGGGTGTTTTGCATGTGTGGATTTATGAATTATTTTGTTGTTGTTTAGAAACTGTTCTGTGGATTTTCAGTGTTAATTCCCCAGGTACTTCAGGATTTGTATTATTCTACAGATGATTACATTTGCAGATGAGGTAATGTTGTGAAGCACATCTATTTAGTGAGCTTACAGGAGTTCCTTGTTCTAATGTCTGATGTGAATTTGATAGTCTGATGAATGTTCCAGAATTTTGGGTTGTTTGGGGAAAAGGTAGGACAGAAGTGAAGGCTGTGCATTCCTTAGTCAAAGGGTATTATTTCACTTATTTCATTCACACTTCAAAGATGACTGGGAGCACTGGTGTTTAAAGTAGTCTTCCTCAATGAGGTGGGGGCTATAGTTGTCCTCTCCTAGATCATTTGAACCACTTGAGAACAGGCCAAAGATCTCACTTGTTCTCCAGACTTGGGAGGAGGAGTGACTGTGATCCAGTGCTTGTCACTTCTCTGGTAACTGAAGCAGAGCTGGGTTTTTTTATTGCTGTATTTTTCCCTCAGCAACAGAGCAAGTTGTCCAACCTAACCTTGCTCTAGTTTTTTGCTTCACTTCTGTCCAGTGTTTAGAGGTTGGGGTTAACTGAGATTACAAAACTATTTTAAGGGTGCTGTGCTATTTAGCAGGTAGCACGTAGCACTAGGTTTTGAAATCTTGCTATGTTTTCTGACTTTACTGCTGTATTTCTGGTTGACCATTAACAAAGTTATTTTCCCTTTTTAACCTGGAAGGGAAGTTGCAGTAGGGCTGTCATCTTATAAAATGTCTAAAATTTTACTGATGGGGAGAAAGCCCATTCATAATTCATGTGAGACATGAATTATGAGCAGATATATGTGGATAACTTTTTTTAAAGCAAAGATGGGGAAGAGAACTTTGTTCTGCAGTAGAATTACCAGAGCCAAACAGAACATCCTGTGTGCAGCTTTGGTCACTGCAATACAAGAATGATATTAAGCTATCAGAGAGTTCCAAAGGGAGGGCAACAAAGATGGGGAAGACCTTTGAGAGAACCATGTGAGGAATAGCTGAGGCCACTCGATTGGTTGAGCCTGGAGAAGAGGAGACTGAGAGGAGACCTCACTGCAGTTACAACTTCCTCATGAGGGGAAGAGGAGGGGCAGGCACTGATCTCTGCTCTGTGGTGACAGTGACAGGACCCAAGGGAATGATCTGAAGTTCCCTTCAGATCAGGGGAGGTTTAGGTTGCATATTGGAAAAAAGTTACTCACCCAGAGGGTGTTTGGGCACTGGAACAGCTCCCCAGGGAAGTGGTCACAGCACCAGCCTGACAGAGTTGAGGAAACGTTTGGACAACACTCTGGGGCACGTGTGTGACTCTTGGGGATGCTCCAGGAGTTGGACTCAATGATATTCTGTATTCTGTGTTCTAATTCCTTTGTTCTGTTCAAAAACTTAACTTGGTCAGGAGTATTTTATTAGATATTTTTGTCATCAGTATTGCCATTGAATTATTTTAAGAGGCACGTGACTATAAATTCTCAGCAAGCAACTTGAAGTCTGCAGCAAACCTTCTCTCATTGTTTTCCTTCTTAATTAAAAAAAAAAAGATTTTCAAAGTAGTACTGTCAAGTTCTTGTTCAAGTATAAGTAGTATTTGTCCTTAGAGGTAAAAGCATTACAGTGCAGACTATCTAGTGTGTTTCTTGGTGTTGGTAGTTGGGTTTTTTAAACTGATAACCATATGGCAATGATGACAGATTCTTACTTGCTTCTAAGCTATATGAGGTTGCTAGGGGTTGTCAGATGACACTTGCTCACATGAGAGCCATTAACAGGGTGTTGTAGCCAGTGTTAGAACAACCTTGCAACTAAGGGCGAGTCACTGCAAAAGCNTTTTTTTTTTTTTTTTAAAGAGGCCATATGGTTCAGTCTTGTGACTACATAATTGCCAGCTACCTAAATCACATACCAGGAAACAAACATAGCTAAAGTCAATATTAGCTGTTGTATCTGCTACAGCTTTGTACCAGGCTTGGTAGGAAAACCTCTGACAGCAGCAAGAGCAAGTCTACGATGGCTTCTGAAACCTGAAAGTCATGTCTGTTCTGTCTGGAATAATTGCAGGAGTACATTAGCAACAGCTGTCTTTTTGTATTAATGGCTTATAGAATACATGAAGATTGCTTTGCCTTTTTTTCCCCCCAACTGGAAATTCAGCAGACTGTCTTCCTGTATAGGGAAGAAAGCTGATGGTAAATTACCACTGTTAATGGTTGATCGATAGCGAAGAAACCTGCTTGAGGCTGTTTCTCTTCAGCAGGTATTTAACTTCTTTGAGGGAGCTTTACAAGAGGATTTGTAGCTAAGAAAATGTGTGGGGGTACACCAAAAACTACAAATGGCACTGGGGGACAAATAGAAAGAGCAAGAAACAACAACGATGTACCACTTGGAAATAATCTCTCTTGTACAAAATTGGATGAAAGAATTAGAAAGTCTTTGAGAGACCAAAGTGTCAGCTGTGCGAACAAAGTGACTAGACTGCCGCAAAACAGGTATGCTTGTAACTTTCTTGATGTATATGATTTTTGACAAAGAAGGGACGTTTTTATTTAACACTAGATTTATAATCGTGTGCCTGAAAGGCTATTTTGTAAATAATTGAAAAAGTTCTGTTAGAAGCTTATTCTTGATGATGATGCTGACTTAAACTCCAGAAAGTCTTACCTGTTTGAAACTGAACCTACATTCTTGACTCTGATGTGTAGGATTTATGTGTATGCAAACTGAGGCATAAAGGGTAATTGCCTTTCTTTTCAATTAAGGTTAAATAATCTTACCTTCTCTTTCTAGTTTCCTAATTAGTTTCCCCTCTTTTACTTCTTTTGCCACCTCCTGTGTTAGTGGGTCAAGGAGCAAACAGGAGAGAATGCTGTGAAGTGGAGGAAGAATGGAGAGGGGAACCCTCTGCTTTACTTGTAAATTACCTCTAGTTCAAGCATTACATTAAAGTAATCTGAAGTCAGAACAGTGTTTGTTTAACTTTTGTGTTGTCCTTTTCAGATGTGTGCCAGCATGTCTCCAATGTCTGACTCTTTACAGCTATGTAACTGTGTTGAAAATATGTTTCAGGGTGGCTTTTTCCAAGTTCTAGCACCGAAGGGTGCTAGAATTAGTATTCTACATTCAGGATTGCTGGTCTAAGAAGCAGAAAAATATAGATAGATATAGAGAGATGTTTCAGCCTGTTTGGTTCTCTAGCCTGTAGATGTTGCACTGAAGTAGTGAGTGGTTAGTCACTTTCAAAAACAGTTTAAGGTCAACTGAAGTAGTTTTTGAATATAACTGAATAGGTCACTCTTCAGTTCTTGTGTGCATGCTGATAATTATAAAGGTGAGGCAAAAGCTTTCTTTGTAAAGATCAGAGTTTGGAGATCTATATTAACTGAAAATATTCATTTCAGGCCGAATGAGGCTAAATTTTTGTGACTTTTTTTCCGGAAACAAACAAGTCTGCTTTCTCCTAAGTAAGAGAGATCTCCTTGCCTCCGTGTCTCGTAACTGTAATTGAAGAAATGTTGAACAGGCCAGAGGAAAGTAGCTTATATGCAAGTGTAGGAGAAAATAAAGCAAGCTTAAGCTTCTCTGGGGACAAAACTTTTCAGGATATCTGTAAGCCATTCCAAACTTGCGGCTTTCTTTCAAAAAATAAAAAATAAGTCCATAGCATTTTAGTATCCCTAGTAGACCTGGTTCTACTGTCATGTGAACACAGCTTGATTTGATTTATTTATTTTGACTTGAAGATAATGCTTATTAGTTCTAGCATCTCCCACATACAGTAAAGATACAGTCTGAAGGTGAGGCTAAATAAGCTGACCTGCTCAGACTGATGATGTTGAAGGAGCCACTTCTTCCTTTGATTTCTGGCATCATGCTCTTGTCCTTTTTCCCCTTGTTCTGGCCTTGGCCTTTCCAATCCTTTTGGAACTGGCTTTCCGTAGGGAGTCGGTTAGCTCACTAAGCAGACAGAGAACTGACTTGGGAACAAGAAAACTCAATTAACATTCTAACTAGTCTCAATACTTATTTGGAATGTATTGGGAACATTTTCTTTGTGACCTTTCCTAAAGTTATGTGGTTCCATGGACAAAGTGAGTTTGTGTAACTCACGCTGCCACCAAGAGGTGGTGGTTTCACTGCCTTCTACTTCTTCCTTTTTCCAACTGTTTTGGATCCACTTTCATGTGCTTGGACAGACTTCTGTTGCTGCAGAGAATTCGGTTCACAGAAGGGTCCAAAAATTACCAGAGCAGACACAAGTAACAGGAAGGGTCACGTAGTTACAAAAAGGGGTGAAAGGATATGTCGGGCTCTTACTTTTGTGGTTAAATAAGAAAACATGTTCAGTCAGAATAGCCACATTTAACCTGAAATGTGACCATATACACAAGCTCATATTAATTTAATTAATTCAGCTAATTTCTAAGGATATGCAGGACCTGGCATTGCTAAATAAGCAAGAAGCTGATACAGAGATAAGGAAGTAACATTTTGGGGTTTTGGTTTTTACGCCTGTGAAAACAGAGCTGACCAATGAGTCTGTGTACTGTTGGTATTCTTCAACACTCTTTTTAGGAGATGATTGAATGCTCCCGCTGTCCCTGTTTTGGGGGATCTATGTTATATAACCTCGCTTAAACAATAAAGGGTGGAAGTACTGTAAGCAGTGCTCATCAGCTTTTGTGACAGGTGTAAACATCCCAGTCATCTGACTAGTCTTGGGCCTGTTGCTGGATTCCATGTGGAAGTAATGAGACTACATGGACTTGTATGCCTGTATAAATTGCCTATAGATATGCTTGATGTTATCAAATGAGGATCTCTTCTGCAATGTGTAGGACTGCTGCAGGAACTGCATCTGTAAGCAGTGGCATCATTAAAACATAAGTTTGGTATTTGGTTAGAACTATAAGAAGCATTATCTGAAATTACTTCCCTGAATTTGGTTTGCTAGTCACATAAAGCTCTGTATGATAGATTCTATGTAATTTCTTAGCTTGTTGCTGTCTCGTACTAGAGAATCTGTTTGTAGTTCTGACAGATTGCAGCAATCTTTAGTTCTAGCATGTTGTGTGGAAAAGGCTGTTAAATTGGCTTCTACTTTAACATAAAATCCAGTTCATGTCTTATATAGGAGCCAACTCCGCATGAACAACATGTTTGCTTTAGTGCATAATGAGGGAGTTCATTTGTTCATAAGGAAACCTGAATTCACGCAACCCAGCCTGCATGCAACCTTGCATCGGTGGGCAGGTGCAGGGCTAGATTGGCTCAATCTGTGTCTGAAATGAATCTTTCCTCAGTTTAGACTTGCAGGCCCATGATCTGAAGTATGGATGCTGCTGTGCCAGTCATGGAGATAAATCAGGCTTTGCTCTTCCGTAGAATTTAAGCTAAAGCCATGTCGACGTACCTTTTCTTTGTCATTAAAGGAAGGCAAGATCTGCAGCCTTTCCTGTCACACTTGTTGCAGCAAGTGTGTAAGTAAGTAGATAGCTGTGTAACTGAAGAGATATTGGGGTATCTGATACTGGAGAGTATCAGATTCATGTGGCAGACTAGGATGAAGTGTATTGATGGCTCTGGCTTCTCTTGCATTCTGTATAACTGGATTTTGTAATAGCATTGCACAGGCAGTGGGCTGAGAAACTAGTGACAGACTTCTTAAACAGATGGTGTAGTTGCAGCTCTCTGTGTATGCGAGGTGTGTAGGATCTTTGTTGGGCAACTATCAACAATGGTATCAGGTCTGGTCTCATGCAGGTTAACGTAATGCTATGACTGCCTTTGAAATGGAAGACTTGAAAAGAAATCTGCCTGGCACTTCCGGCAGTTCTGGAGGCAACATGTTACATACCCATCAAGAAGTTTCCTCACTGTGGATGGCAAAACAGCCTTTAGCATCGTTATGTGGTGGGAACCTTGCATATTATGTACGTACAGCATACTTGTATCAGAGTATCTTACAGTGGAGATAGGTCTCTGGCTTATTCTGTCCCAAGATGTTTAAAAATAGAATAAAACCTTCCAGATTGAGGTCTTTCAGGTTTGAAAAAGATGTTTATTTAGGCTTATTTTTTTTTAGCTACATAGAGCACAAAGAAGAAATTAAGCTGGCTTTACTTAAAATTATTTTAAATTCACAAGTCTGCAAGTGTACTCCTAAAGCAGTTATCCTGACTCTAGCAGGACTTTATAGTGTTTATCTCACTATTGATTTATGGATGTTGACAGAGCATGGCATAAAAGAAATAGCTTGATAAATTCTAGTCTTTTTTCTGTATAGGGTTTTATGCTCTTCTCTCAGTTCTCTACCTTTCATTTCTGTAAGGCACAGTTTGGGAAAATTCCTAAATGAAACCTCTTTTTGGGTGGAAGATCAATGTGGCCTTGACTGAAGTCTGTTATGCAATTTGTTAAACCAACAACTATTAATAACAGTTGTACTCTCACCCCCCAGGTGCAGTCCATCCAGGTCAGGGCTGGGGCAATGTGACTGAGCATCAGTGCTCTGTGGCACTGCTTTATGCAGTAGTAGGTTTTTTCCATTGATTTCAGCTTGTCAGCTACATAACATGAAAAGTGTTTCCTGTAGCTGAAGCTGAGACCTAGCAAATCTTCATGCTCTGATGTGCAGACTGACTCCCTTTGGAATTAGGAAATGAGGTTTCTTGTCATTGCCACGATGATCAGTTTGGCTCCTCAGCCCCTGTGGTAGTGCAATGAGGCTGTGTGCCATGTTGTATCTCTGGAGAATGGGCAGATTCTGACTTGAGGGAATTGTTTTGCTTCGGGTTGAATTTCAATGGTATCTTGCTTTCATGTACTAAATTATTTTCATTGTAGTTGGAGATCAAGTCTCAGTAATTGATGGCTGCTCTCTAAACCCTGAAATGTCTCAGAAAAGGGGGAAAAAGAATGGAACAACATAAACCTTGTCTATCAGTTGCAAGTCTTAAACTTTGGGAAAATCTTAACTTACACTGTCAGGAATAGGTCAAAAGAAATTAGGTTTGTGTTGTTTAGAGAAGAATGAGAGAAGGTGTAAGCCTTGTGCCTTTGAAAGGCTGTAGTAGAGAGGATGGTAATCCATTGTTGCCACTGGGAATATTGTACAAAATAGTACGCTTACCTTACAATAAGTATGATCCAGGCTATGTACAGAGAGGAGAATAAGAGTAGTTAAGGCCTGGAGCAGAGTGCTGAGACAAAGTTTTATGTTCTCTTTCTGGAAAATTTTGGAAAAAGTTTGGATGAAAATTGGTCTGGCTGTGCCTGCCTTTGTCAGTGATGGTGACCTTAGACACTCCTTTGGAGTTCCTTTTTGCTCAGAGCTATGTGATTTGCACCTTGGATTCTGTAAATACTAAGTAAAATATGTGTTTGCCTAATACCTATTTCTTCACTTAAATGAACATGCAAAGTAAACACACTATTTTAACACCTTGTGTTTCTAATCCGTAGCTGGTCCTCTTCGGAGTTTGACTTGAATGAAATCCGCTTGATAGTTTACCAAGACTGTGAGAGGAGAGGCAGACAGGTTTTATTTGATTCCAAAGCAGTCCGCAAAATTGATGAAGCTGTGGTTCAGGTATGAAATGTTAATTTTGCTGCTGTCCTACTACTCTTTTGTTTTCCTTTCCAAAAGTAGTCATTTTAATAGGACAGTGTCAACTTCTTGATCTTGTGATCTTTCACTGTGATAGCTGCAACAAGCATGTGTTAGATTGCAAAAAGCCTATGAACTTATCTGCTATTTGTTATTTATAATATAAATATGGTATTCAGACTTAACAACTTAGACCAGATTTGCTTTCAGGCAAAGAAATTTATTTTCCTTTAAACTGAGTATTTCTTGAGCCTTTCTAATGTTGACTGGATTTGCTTTTTGTTGTTAGCACTGGCTGTGCAATCCCTTTGCTCCAGTGATGTCTACCATGTGTCTAAAGGTGCTTTTTTTCCATTGGTGTCTGGATTAGTAAAGTTGTTCTCTTTATGTGAATTAAAACAACTTCACTAGCTAACCATGTTGTATCGTGTAAGCATGACACATGGCAATATACATGGCCACGTAAGTTTTGGTGACACATTGAGGCAAGAGCAGATGCTGTCAAGATGAAAATTCTTTTTGCTTCTCTCCAAGCATACAAATTGTGGAGTAAAGCTTTCAGCAAACTTAGGTCATTTTGAGATCAGTACACCAGTAGTGTTTTCTGTTTTGTGGTAGTTTTGCTTGGCTTTTTTCTACTGCCTCTGTGTTTCTCTTCTACATTGAATTATTTCAAATTTTTGTTTGTTTTGAAGTCTTTTTAGAATCAGCAGCTTCAGCTTATTAGACTAGCATGGTTTATTGTAGAGTTATATAGATATACCTGTATAAGCCATGTAAGAATAGTCACAACTTGCAGAAATTACTTACAAAGATGCTTAAAAAGCAACAATCTCTATTTCGGTCACGCTGTAAATATGTCATTGTGTTGAATCAGTAAGACTGATGAGCATCGTCAGCTGATGTCTGATCATCTACTTAAGAGCGTAAATGGGTCAGACTGGTTGTTAATCTTGCTTCCTCTCTTCCCCCACCCCCCTCCCAAAATCAAGGTCATTACTTTGTGTCTTAAAGTTGTTTTAAAACAAACAGCATCTTAGCAAAAAATACAATTCTGGCTTCATTGAAATACTCAAATTATTCCACTTGCTTGAATACTTTAGCTAAAAGTTAACTACAAAGTGTCCAATCAGAAACTGCAATTTGTGCAATACTGACATAAACCAGATTATAACCTCCCTCATAACACATGATACAGGCTATAATCTGTTTTCTAGCCAGACACTAATCTAGGTACCCTTTTAAAACCGCCAAAGTACTTTGAATGCCATGCAAACACATAGATGTTAAAAATTATTTTGAGTGTTTGGTTGTTACCAAACAGCAAAACTAAAACTTGATTAATTTAAAATTAGGGGAAAATTACTTTCAAACTTGATCCTGTTTTAATTAAAGTCAAGAAAGCATGTGTATATACTGTGCATTTTTCTGAAATACAGTAAAGCTTATTCACATTGGATATTGAAATACATTGTTTGTCTTTAACCTGTTAATTCTACCAAATGATGGATTATTCATCCCTTGTTTTTGCTGGCTGTTCTTCTGTTTTAGAAATCTGTTAATCATTTGGGGAGCAAAAGTTACATGCAATTTGAGTGATTAATTATGCAAATGATTACAGGAATTGGTTCGTAAGAAACCCATAAGCTGAGATTTTGTTTACATTAACTTTGGCAAATATTACAAAGAGTAATTCGTAACAATTGGGAATGATCTTCCTATGAAACTGACTAATTACTTGGATTATATGTGATACTATGAAAACCTATCTGGCAGTGTAAATATGAGAGTAGTTTTCTACTTGCTCTGTGGCTGTCATTTAAAAAATGTATTTTTAAACCGATGCATACTTTTTGAACCAAATAAGAGTATTCTTTATTTCTGTTGCTTTCCTGTAGTTTTAAGAAAATTCTTGCCATGATATGTTTAGAGATGGGAGTTCTTATATTTACTTTAATAGTTTTTATCACGTTGTTTTGTTTTGACATAGAAAATGGCAGACGAGGCTTCTGTAAAGACTGCCAAGAACTGCCAAGCAAGCAATGGGAACAACGTTTCTTCCCATAGTCCCTCTATAAGCTGTATTCAAAGTATCAAAGAACAGATACCGAAGTATCAGGTAATATTTGTTACTTTGTTGCTTTTATTTATCCATTTTACTGAAGAAGTTAGTTTATAAAAGCTTTCACCTAGACACATTGAATGACTTAGGCTTCTGTTACATTCCAGCTTAATCTGAACCTTGACATATCTATTCTATCCTTAGTGTTGTAGAATAAGAACACGTGTGGGTGCATCTTAACCTTTTGGTCTGTCTTGGTCCTGTCTTTCAAGGAGCTGTGAAATATATCTAATAGCATTTTGTCATAAGAAGGTCATAAGAAGCACTATATTGTTCTCTGTTCTTGTCTACTTACGGTTCAGGTCAGTTCTGAAGAAGCTGTTGAACATGGTATATTAAGAGTCCCTTCAGTCTGTCTCACTATAACATTAAATTTTTGGGTACTCTGGCTCTTTCTCAGTAAAAGCGTTAGCATTTCACCTAGAAAAATGAAATTTGAAGTATGGATAGATTAAGGTGGGAAAAGAAAATAATTATATTTAACTAGAAGGTGATTTTCTTCAGAATTAACAAACTTCTCTTTGTATTTGCTGTTGATGATCAGTCTTTGAAACAAAATAAGCACATGGTCTGAGGACTGCATTTCTAAGTATAATCACAAATTATTTTCAAATAAAAAAACGTTTCCAAGAAGCTTTCTATAAGGGCAAGGAAGTTGAATTTACTCATTTGAGTAAGGAAGGCAGTTTATTTTTTGGGAATCCCGACCACAGAATCTGGGTCCCGTTAACATTTACAACTTATCAAACACTGTTCTATGGAAATCTTGCTGGATACAGCTGTTTCTTTGGAAATGCAGTAGATCTTTTTTTTCTCTTTCTTGCCTTTGGAGGTCCCCCTGGAACATGGGTAGCACTGCTCATCTAGTGAGCAAAACGTAGGATTTCTTCCTGCTGTACTTGCTAAACCCATAGTGTTAAACCCACACTGAGTGCACCCTGATCTTACTCTGCACGGAAAAGGTGAACTTCTTTGTATTCTCTGTTCCAAATGCATCACTGTGGCACTATGTTAAGTTGAAATAGTACACCAAGTTATTTTTGACTTTGCTGTTCCCATCTTCTTGTCTGTGTAGTATACCAGACCAGCCTCCGATGTCAATATGCTGGGAGAAATGATGTTTGGCTCAGTGGCAATGAGTTACAAAGGCTCCACCTTGAAAATTCACTACATACGGTGAGTGTCCTTTTCTGTGATGCACTGTCTTGTCAGGCACTTGGAATTGATGACTCACTGAAATGACTGTTTATCCTTTCAGCTCTCCCCCACAGCTGATGATAAGTAAAGTCTTCTCAGCCAGGGTAGGAAGCTTCAGTGGAAGCAACAATAAGTAAGAACATCTTTTTTTATATGTAATTTTTTTCCTTTCCCATCCAGTGCAGTTGTCTGTCTTTCTTCTTTTGTAGTTCTAGTAGAAAATCAGGAAGGCAGCTGTGGAGAAGAATTCTCTTAATAGATCTCAGTTAGGCCAGCCATGTTTTTAATTAAAAAAAAAAAAATCTCCAAGTTTCTACTTTTTCATTTGTCCAGGACATGCAGTAAAGTTCAGAGGTTGGGTGCTTAGGACAATCAAAGCCTCTGTCTCTTCCTGCTGTCAGAAGGATGAGGAGGGGATATGTTGAGAATATTTGTCCCTGTATCCCACTTCTGTTTCCTTCAACAAATATGCTGTTCTGTTTTACCTCCTCCCCAAAATGGGCAAATATGAATAAACTGAATCCCAAATGTGACATAAAGAAGCTTCCAATAATTCAAATATAAAAAACAAATGCCTGTTTCCTTCCGGTTTCAGAAACCTACTTGTCCTTGAATTTGGTTGTAAAGTTCAGCCTTCTTTTTTTATAAAATGAACCTAATTCTTAAGCTAATATTAATGCCTATTGATCACATTCTTAAGGAACACTGGCTTTTCCTCCTATTTTAGCTTGCAAGATAGCTTTGAATACATCAACCAAGATCCCAGCCTGGGAAAGCTGAGCTCGAATCAGAATGGTTTGGGAACCTGTCGCAGTGGAAGTAATTTAGGTAAATATTTCCAGGTTCTATGTCTTTCTGACAACACGAGGCCATCTGTTCGTTCAGTTTTGGCTTTTTTTCCCAGTACATCACCTCCTTGGGTTTATTTACT
Source organism: Edolisoma coerulescens (assembly GCA_013397115.1). NCBI lineage: Eukaryota > Metazoa > Chordata > Aves > Passeriformes > Campephagidae > Edolisoma > Edolisoma coerulescens. Next base: position 1,409,225 of record VWZW01002320.1, on the reverse strand, counting down.
TTTTTGTATTTTTTTTTACTTTTTTTTTTTTTCATTTTTTTCCATTTTCTCTACGTTGCTTTTGTTTCCTAGGTGTGTTACAGCTGTGTAGCAGCAAACTGCTGCAGGGTGTGTCTGAAGGAGGTCCCCTCCGGCTCATCCGCAGTGCTTCTTTCTTTGCAGGTTTGTGTGGAATGCCAGCCACAGTGTGACCCATCCATATGCACACACAAATCCAGTTCCTTCTGAATCTTTGCAGGACATGCATAATTAGTCTCTAGAAACAGAGGGCTAAAATAGTGACAACAGGTGTATCTGGCATATACTTAAAAACATGTCTTCTGAAAAAATGGCTAAATTACTGTGTTTAATTTTAAAGATATTTTTATGCAGTGTTTTTGAAGATGAATTAGCCCTTATGTTTCTTAGAAGACTTATGTTTCCTGGCTTATTGCTGGTTTCTTGCTAACCTGCAGGTGTCTTGCTGGTGTACAGCTTTTTCTTCTCTTATCTCTTGCTACTTTTTAATTTGATGGCAGACATTCAAAATTCTTGAGCTAAGTCTGGGAGGCTTTAAGGGTTTTTTTTCTTTAGCAATATCAATTTCTTTAATTCTCAAAACTGTAAGCTGCATAAAGTCTCCTTTTACAGGCAGAATGATGATCCGTGCAGGTGGGTAGATCTCGGGCCTAATTACTTCTGTAAATTGCAAAAATGTGAACTGAAATACCAATGCAATTTCTTCACAGCCCTTGCAAATCTTGCATGCTCTACAATTTGAGTGACTCTGCACTACTAACACTTTGATGTAATGTGACATAGGCTGAATGTTTCTTACTTTCAGTATGGGAGGCTTTGGGGACAGTAAATCTCTGCTCAGCAAGAGGAGCTTTTAACGGACCTTGTGTTAGACTATTTCATTATGATCTTAGCTTGTGTTAAATGACAATCTTGCACACCCAGAGTTTATCAAGAATGACAGATGAAGGTACCACCAGCCCTCACTTTCAAAGCGTATCTGATTATGCAGACTCTCTATGTTCTTAAGCTCCTTAGAGATGTTTTTACATTGACATTGGGGCAAATAACCTTCCTCTAGTAACGTGATACTCAGCATAGGCTACTGTTTGCTGCCACCTCTCTTCACACCATACTGCTGATTTTGAGCAACAGTACGGGATGTAATTTTTTTGGTGTATGACCTTTAAACTTAAACATTTTTTTTAAATGCTGACAAATCGTATGATGAATTATGTAATATTTTCTGTTGATCTGGTCTGTTTGTTTTAGCACACAGCACACCTGTTGATATGCCTAGCAGAGGACAAAATGAGGACAGAGACAGCGGCATTGCTCGGTCAGGTATCTGCTGTCTATCTTGTTTGCCTGCTTTTGTAATTGTTGCAAGTCCTTGGTGCAGTGATTCACCTGAAATATAGACACCTCATGACCTGTAAATCCATAATTGTTTTTATCTGCTAGGTGGTTTGCCCTCTGCATTTGCCCCAAGCCTTAATGCAAGAATATTTGTCGTTACATTCTTTGTTTACATCCACCATGTTCTGGGTTCTTAACCATTTATAATTTGGAGGAGGAACTGGTTGGAGCCTTTACTAGAGCAAGTGAAGAGATATTTTTTTTATACCGAATAGGAAAATGATGTCAGAAGACCAGAAGTCGTCCTGTCTTTTGTAATGGGAGGGCAACAACACTTGGGAGAGAACACTTTTAATGAGAATAAGATAAATTTTAGTATGTTCTAGTAGGGATGATCTCCTACTTTATAACAAATGAATGTCCTCAAGCAGCAAGATTTATTTAAAATAATTTTCTCTCCTGTTGCAAGTGAGTTGTGTGAAAAAGATCAGCAAGCAAGAGCAGTATTTGTGAGAAACTGTTGTTAGAATATAAAGAAAAATATTTAACCAGCACTCTTTGTGATTCATTGTATGTGGGGTTTCTTGCTTTCTTCATAGCCTCTCTGAGCAGTCTTCTGGTTACTCCTTTTCCATCTCCAAGCTCTTCATCCTCATCTTCTAGCAGCTACCAACGTCGCTGGCTCCGAAGTCAGACAACCAGTTTAGAGAATGGAATTATTCCAAGGTGGTGAGTGCGGCACCTTTCTTCTTACAACAACTGTTTGGCAGTAATTTAAGCTAAACAGAGCTTAAGCCTCTTTTCTTTAAAAGTACAAATCCTGTTATTAAATGTTCTCGACTCAGTCTATCTTCTGTGCGTGTTACATAAGATTGCCAATGTAAAGAAAGATTAAGTTTTGGCTGAACGTGAACTTCAGAGCCCAATTTGAAATGTAATTATTTTTATTGAACACGTAGGCTGTGTATTAAAATGGTGTGAATGTATAGGCTGTGTATGAAGCCATATTCTGAAAAACAAACTCAACTGTTTCTGAAGGAGCAGAGCATCCTGTTGAGATGAAAGAGACTGTAACAGCACTGCTGCCATAATTACTTTATACTATGATGAAGTCTGACTAGTGAGCAGTTAGTGAAATTTTGGAGTAATAGCCCATGACGACTCTCTTGGCTGGTACAGGGTGTTCCTGATGTGACTTCTGCCAAAACAGGAAGGAAAAAAAAGCTGTGATCAAAAAGCTTGGCTTCTGTTTTGGAATTTTATTAGCTTTTGTAGCTCAGTGGCATAACAAAGCATGGAATGCAGCAGACTTTTCATAGCTAATAAGCAAATTCTTCCCTTGTCATTTGCAAAATAGCAAATGATTCTTGATTATCCTCTCTCTGTATTCATCCACCTGTACCCAGAGACAGCATGGAATTAGTGGAGACCCACAAGAAATTTGTGCTATTTGGCCTCTCTCCCTTTTCAGTTTAGAGAAGCGTAAAAGCTGTCAGTTAAAATATGTAGTCAGTAAAAAAGAAAAATTAAACCTCTTTTGAAAAGACTTCTTTCCCTAGTGTCAACCAACACTTGCAGCTTTTTTCTAGATATTCTTAGGGAATCATTTCTAACATGAAGAATCGTGCCATGGTACTAATGTAGCAGTCATGCTTTCTAAATCATACTTTCAGTTGAGAATAAACTAGTTGCTTTAAATAAACTGAAGTAATTTTTAGCCTAGTTTCCTAAAGAAATAAGGCTCAGAGCAGCCCATGTGAAAAAAAAATGTTAAAACATCTATGGTAAATAAGAACATTTCAGCCCAGTTTAAAAAGTAGCCAAATTTTCACAAATATAGATTTCTGTGAAGTGTTCTGAAAGTTACAAATTGTTTAGAGGAAAGTAGCTTCTTTGGGCTGCTTATTCACTGTAGGGAGTAGGGGTTTTTTTTCTACACTGGAGAGCCTGTGCTGGGGAAAGATACTGGAAAAACAGGACATCATTATTTTCACTGTCTAGAACTATTCTTGAGCTGGGATTCTTTCTAAGCAAAAAAGCCTCTTCAGCTACTTATTTTCTGGTTACTTGCTAGAGAAACGGTAGGCTTCTGGTTGAATACTTCAGTGCCACAGAATTTGCACCCGAGTTTGTACAGCCAAGAATCTACAGTCTCTGTGACTGATGTTTTAGGCCAATAGCTCAAAGAAATTGAGGTGTCTAGTTGGAACTCCACATAGTCGATTGGCAAGCAAGCTAGATTAGCAGTTTTGTTGAAAAGACTTTTCTCTCAGACCTAAATTCTTCAATTTCTGTTCCTGGGGAGCAGTTCAAAAGCTTGTGATGTTTCTTAGATGCTGACTGACCATCCTTTCCCAACTTCCTTGGGAATTTCTGTCTCTGCATGCAAGTTCCTGAAGTTCAAATGAGGTTATGTTTTTGTCTTAAACTCTATTTCCCCACAAGCTTTTTTTTGCTGGGGTTTTATTTTGTGTTTTATCCTGTGTTCATGGACTCATACCTCTGTGATGAGAAATTTTTGTATATTTAACTCTGTCAAACCAATTAAACTGTAAACCACTTATTTTTAAAATGGACTTAGAATGAATGCTTAGCCCTGAGTCTTTCCTTTTGTTAATTGCTTCATAGTGGTCTATAAATACTACAGACTCCATTTCAAGATAATTCTGATATGAAAAGACTTCAAACTTTTAATTACCACTCACTGGTATTACAGTCTTAACTTACAAAGAAACTCCAAAACCAAGCTATTTCCAGATGAGCTGCTGCTCAGAATGTCTCCATAGCTTTCTTGTCTTTTTTACCCTTTTCCCGTAGAATTTCTCAGTAGATTAAAACCCCTTATTCAGTTAAAGTTCCTTCCAACAGACATTTTGTCCATACTGTTTTACTTATGTGTATAAATGACATATAAAAGATGTTTATTCATGAAATTGATCAAGACACTTTAAGCAGGAAAAAAAAAAATTTGTAAACCCAGCAGTATCAATATCTAGCACTACAAGGCTAGTATTTATAGAAGAACAGGGTGAGGGAATTGCCACCTTTTTATATAATCACAGTAAAACTTATGCTGGGCTGAGACTTGTGGATATCATCCACATCAGTTGCCTGTGCAAAGCCCTAGCTTGGAATTTACATCAGGTGGCTGTGGAACTTGTCTGATTGAGCCTTGAAAATCTCCAAGGATGGAGGTTCCACAGCCTCTCTGGACAGTGCCCTCCCCTTGACTGACCATTTTCCCTCCATTTGACACTATCTGCAAACTCAGTGAAGGTGTGTTTTGATCCACAGGCCAGGCTGATAATCAAAACTTTGAGCATTATTGATCCTAATAGCAACCCATGTGTAATATTGAGAAGGGACATAATAGTTGAAAGAAATGTGGCAGAACTATCAAGGAAATAAACAGAACTTGGGGAAATAATAATAATGGTTGTAAAATAGCCACTGGGTGGGTGGGTTTTTTCTTTCTGGTTTTTTTTTTTTTTTATGGTTTTAAGCAGAAAACAAGTCTTTCTAAGCTGAAGTCTACACAACGCTGAGCTGGGCAAACATGTATTTGTAGGCATTAAGTTTGTGTTTTCACAGTAATTACTTAGTGGTGACATTTTGTCTTCAGTTAAAATAGGAAGTTTTATTTTGTATGGTTAAGTGCAAACATCCGTCTTAAGATGCCAGAACAATGTAGGTAATATAGGGTATATGCTTCCCAGCTTTCCTCATGAACAACAGTCCAGATTCAAGAGCATCATAGATATGCTGCTGAGCACCTAGAGAGGAGCTCAAGTGCTGGATACAGTTCACAGCCTCAAAGTTACCTTTAACCTTTTTTGGTTATGATTTTGTGTGACATATCTCTGTTCCCTTTTCTTCATCTCCCTCAAAGATAAATCCAGGAGGGAATCTAATAGTTGTGTTTCAGAGGAAAGTGTTCACACCAGGCCTCTCTGGGGATTGTCTTCTTCCTATTTGAACAAGCATAGGACTTATCCATCAAAATGTCAGGTTAGGTATCCTCTGTTCAGAAACATGTGACAGCAAAGCCTTATGTAGCCTGTCAAAGGAGTTCTCCAAATTAATTACATTCCACTATATAGAGAGCTATGGACAGAAGCTGAATTATCTCTCAGTATATAAGTAACTGTCCTAACAAATCTGTTTTACAGGTCCACTGAAGAAATGTTTAGTATGGCTGATGAAAGCTGCAGCTCCAATCCTGCAATGGTTCGGAGGAAAAAAATTGCAATCAGCATAATCTTTTCTCTGCCTGAAAAAGAAGAAGCACAGAGAAACTTCCAGGATTTCTTTTTCTCTCACTTTCCTCTTTTTGAGTCTCACATGAACAAGCTGAAATATGCAATAGAAAAGGTACAGAATACTAATTTGGCATAATGTGGAAAAATAAATGTCAATCAGAATGAAGTATTCTAGAATCTGATAGATGAAGAGTGGGAGAAGGTGCGTGGTTTCAAGCTTGCCTCCCTCCTTACACATGCAGTCTTGAGCCTGAGCCCAGTGTAGAAACTCAGCATTTGCTGAAAGAGGTGCAGCTTCTTTTCTAGACAGAATTAGAATGGAGAGTTTTATGCTATGGATGGTTTTTCTTCCCTTCTTGCTGTATTTCACTATGAGGTTTTCTTGACTCCCTAGAGACTGTGGAATGATGGGACTCTAACCTTTCATGCAGTGTCTAAAAGAGAGACACAAAATATTTGTTGGTGTCTTCTTACTCTCAGAAATGTTCTCATCTCCCCTGTTGTCCAGTATTAGGGATTGGCCTCCTATGAGGTGGAGGGAGGTTGGCATTTATTGCTGTCCTGAGTGGCTGTATAGGATTGGGGCTAGATCTTAGTTATTTTGACATGTTAATGAAGCTTAAAAAGATGAAGATTGTGAATCCTTTAAGCAGCTGTTTTGTGTCTTTAACTCTTAATCAAGGCCATGATCTCATGTAGAAAAATAGCAGAATCCAGCCAGAGAGTGCAGGTTTATATCAGCCGTGTCATGGATGCCCTGGGAGAATTCAGGTGAGTTGATGGAATTCTGAATTACAAGGAGAGCACTTTTCATGCCCCTTGAAAGATATTTGTCACTTTCAGTTATAAGCAACTGAATGTAAGGTCTTGTATTAGACAGTCTTGAAGTTAGCGTGAATGAATTTTCTGCATTGTGTATTGGGTAAATGTTTTGAGAAAACTTTAGCAAAACCAGCTCAGCTGTTTTCCAAATGAGAATGAAAGTAGTTTTCACTCAGGTGTTCCTGGGATTGTCAGTTAAAGTCTAAACATCTTGTCAAGAGCTGGCCTCTGCTGATGCCTGTACAGTCGGGTGGATTGATGTACTCAGGCAGATGAGTTGTCTACTCCTAGCCATAGATGTTGAACAATGTAACTGGCAAGAAAGTTGCAGTCAAAAGCTCTCTTTTCCGTACTTAAGAAAGGAAGGAATGGTCAAAGGCTGAGAAAGTCAGCCCAGGAGAGAGAGGTTTTATTAGTAGAATGGAGTTTCTGTAATATCTGGAATGTGGAATCAAATCCGTGCAATGAATAGAATGGGTTCTCTTTCCCCTCAGATTTATTTCTGAATGGTCTCTCTGAATAAAAACCATTCACATGGGAATGCAAGAAAGGGAAGCCAAATATGTAATTTATATGAAGACACTAGATTACTGATACTGTGAATTAAACAGACTAGTGTTCTGGACACTAGTAATTACTGGAAGAGTAAAAACTCTTCCAGTTTGTTTAGTCTCCTAGATCTTACAAAAAAAAAATTAAAATCTGGACAACAGAAGAGGAAAGGGGCTACTTGTATTTATTTGCAGTATTGAAATATGCATGCTAACACTTACTTTTTGGGAATTTTCTCTGAGCAGAGTTACCATCTGGAACCTATATTCTGTTCCAAGGATTGCAGAGCCTGTGTGGCTTAATATGATGTCCAGCACCCTGGAAAAGAATCAGCTATGCCAGCGTTTTCTTAAAGAATTTACGTTTCTGATAGAACAGATCAACAAAAATCAGTAAGCTTCCCCCACTCCCTTTTTCTTAAGAAAAACCTTGTGTGCTTCCCAGTGCATGTGGATATGTTAAAGCACTTAATGGGATGTTCTTTTGCTGATGTTATTTTGGACATACTTTTTTTTACTTTTTTTTTCCTAGGTTCTTTGCTGCTTTGTTGACTGCAGTGCTGACATATCACCTGGCTTGGGTCCCAACAGTGATGCCAGTTGACCATCCTCCCATCAAGGCCTTCTCTGAGAAGCGCACATCCCAATCTGTGAACATGCTGGCAAAATCCCACCCATATAACCCTCTGTGGGCACAGCTGGGTCAGTATGATTTGGAAAGCTCCAGATTTTTCTATGACAAGCACCTTTGTGCATCCACTCCTTTTAGATAAGAGCTACTTGTGATCCAGGTCACATTGGCAGCTACCAATAGGTGTCTTTTGCCTGGTTAATCAGAGCATTTGGAAGCCTCTTTGCATATCCTGCTTTTTATTCTTGTTACTTGTTGACATCCTCTGTTACACTGTCTGGCTAACTTGTTATAGAAGTATTAAGACAGTGCAAGTGCTGTGAACTGAGCAGTTTGGGAAAGAACAAGGTGAAATAAACTGGATTGAGAGGAGTTATCTGGGTCTTGGAGGCCCTTTGTAGTTGAAATTGGCTACCTCCTTTTGTTTCGTTCTCACATAGGTAGGATAGAGACAGGAGGGCAATAGATTTAGAAGACTGGCAACTGGCAGTACCTCCATTCACTTACTGTTACATGAATGGGTTTGTACCAAGGTTTTTTTCTATGCCCTGTGCCTCAGGCTGGTCTCTGACAAATATTTTATAGCTTGTGAATTATCTTGATACGAGGGACTAGATAACTGATGTCAAAAGAGTAGGTGAATGAAAGTTGAGAAAATAATTCTGTCGGTGGTAAATATTTGAAAATTCTTCCTCTTCTTGGCAGCGGATCCAAATCTGACATCAGACCGCCCTTCACTTTAGCTGAAATATACTATATTGCCATGTAAAATAACACACGTGCACACTAAGGCAATGATGTGACTTATTCTGTGATGTTGCTGCTGTTTCTTGCTAATTGTCTCAGTTAGGCTTGTTATTCTCAGTAACCTCTATCAAAATAAGGATTGCTACTTTGGCCATGTAGTTGTAGTGAATTGTTTCCTGGTTTAAGATGTCTTTTAAACATTGTGCAGAGGTTAGACTGAAGGGGAAATTAAAAGTGTGCTCGTGGTGTTAAGGACAGAGCCAGCCTGGAGTTATGAAAACCAGCTGGACTGGAGGCGTAAGCTCGGTAGTAGCTCTTGTGGTGGGTCCCAGGAGTCACCACTGGTGACTAGTCAAGAGTCTGCTTCTCTTTTTGTCTTGCCAAGTTCTCAGTGCCTGAACTCAAAATGCTCTCTGATTTCGTTTCATTCTTATAAAGCCCAGAAAGCTCTTACTGGGTGGTTGCAAAAACTGATCGTGAAAGTGAGATGTTGCCCTCTGCTGGTCCTCTTTTGGAAGAGGGATTAAAACCAAAAAACCAAGTCTTGGTGCTTAAAAATGGAAATGGCAAAGGATTTTGATGTGCCTGTCTTTTCACCTTCAGACCTGTGTTTTCATTGCATATTACATATCAATTGCAATTACATACTGATACAATTATAAGTCCCCCTGTCAGGAAGACATACTGTCTCTTAAACATCAGCTTCAGCCTAATGGTATTAATAACAAGTATTAGTATGTTTTGAAGATCACAATTTTGACTTTTTGTACTGTCTTATTAGTATTTATATAAAAGCCAATTGTGCAAATGAACATGAAGCCTGAATCTGATTTCCATAGCATCTGTGCTAAACTCAGAAGTAAAACAGCATATTCCAATTTCATTTCCAAATTGCTTGTCCTTGTGATCTACCAGCCTTTGAGATTAATTGAGTAGTCTGAAGCCCACTTTTGGTTCTTGATGAATTAATTTGCTGGCTTGTTAGGCTCTGGGGTTGGTTGGAAGGGTGTTCCTAACTGAGGAAAGATGGCACCACTGATGCCACCGCCCAGGAGCCTCTCCAGTGCATCACTGGCATCGTGGGAAATGGCAGGTCTTAGCAGGGGAGACAGTAAGAGAGCCATGGAATTACTGTCTCATTGATCCTTCTTTTGTCGGAATGGAGTTGGGAGCCTTATTCCTTTTATGTTCTGTGTAGTGAGGAGGAGGCTGGACATAAATGTGCTCTTTGGGTTTTTTTGCTGTGTTAGTGTTGAAACCAGAGGCCCCCTTACCCTTGGAAGAAACCTTTTTGAAGCTCTGTTTATAACTCTTAATGTAGTGTTGCTTCTTGAGGTCTAGTACAAAATCCTGATGGCAAGCTCTGTCCAGAAGAGAATTTGAGCAGCCCAGAGGAAGGACTTAGCACCTAAAAGCAGTCTGGTAGATTCGAAGGTACCTGATCAAGCCTCAAGATATAGAAGCCTGCTTTCCACTCTTAAGGTGGCTGAAGAAGATTGAACTTTTGCTGGCTGTCTCCTGTGTGCTGGTGAGATCAGCCATAGTTTGGTTAAGCAAAGGCAATTTAGTTAGTGTTCTTTAATGGGTGTCAGGTGAACACAACTGGGTTAACTCAGCCAAGGAATAGACACTTCCTGAGTTAGCTGATCTTTGTCCAATAGGGCATTCCCTTACAACAATGTGAACATTCCCTTACAACTATCTATGTTTACTTCTCCCAGAACTCTGGAGTGGAAACCCTTTAGCTGATAGATGATTATAAGCAGCTGGAAGATAATTGCCACTTTCCCAAAGAAATATGTTGAAAGTAGGATATGTACAACCTTAGTTCTGTTAAAAGAGCAATTCTTCAGGATAAATAGCAAATAAGTAGTTCTTGGGGGGACTCAGATGATGTTGTAGTAATGCCTACCTTTCATATTGCAGTTGTGTTTTGATTTTCTACTTCTCCACTGCCCCCTGTGAAAGTTAAATGCTCATGTGAGTGAAGTTGGCTCCGACATACACAGCACATGCCTTACTCGATAAAGTAGTTACATGCTCCTTTTTGCTAAACCTCATTTAAGCAAATATTTATTCCTGTTTTTCTTTTTTGATATCTTAGTCCTGAAAAATGTAATTAAGATTTTGTCTGGGTAAAAATGCCTGTGTGTGACAGAAAAGTCACTGCACTAAAACAGAATAACTTTGATGTGAAAGAAAATTGGTAGAAAAATAGAAAGTGGCATAGCTGGCTTCAGAGTTTTTCTGGATCTACATTCTTCTTTGCCTCCTCTTATGTCAGTTTCCAAGTGATAATATCTTGTAAGTGTTATGTGAATAAAAAACTCAGTGGTTCTGAACAGAAAGAAAATGAGTAATAGCAGCTAATTCCTCACAAAAACACCAAAACACTTCTGGACAAAAGCTAAGTGTAAGAACCATTAGGGGACTTCCTTTGTTATTCTTTTATGTTAAACTTCGTTAAATTTTTATGAATTTGCTGTGGAAGAAATTAACTGTCTAATTTGTCTCTATAGTAAATGCTGTTTCAAAATGTGTTGAATTTGGGCAGTATAGGTTATATTACAATACAACATAAACCTGTGAAATTTTTGTTTTGCTGTGTAGGTGATCTCTACGGTGCCATTGGCTCTCCAGTCAGATTGACTCGAACTGTTATTGTTGGAAAACGCAAGGAGTTGGTGCAGCGCTTGCTCTATGTTCTAACTTACTTCATCCGGTGCTCTGAGCTGCAGGAAAATCAGCTGATGTGGAGTGAGAAGGCTGGGGAAGGACAGCAGGTGCTAAATGGAACCAAGATCACAACTGCACTAGAAAAGGGAGAGGTAGAGGAGTCTGATTATGTGGTCGTCACTGTTAAAAATGAACCTGCTCTTGTGCCTCCAATCCTACCTCCAAAGAATGATGGCAGTAAGAACAACAGTACTGCAGAGTGGGTGCACGAACCAGAAAGCACTCAGGCTGTCCCACTCTCTTCAAAAGAAAAGAGGGAAGCAATAGGAAAGAACAGTCAGAGCTCTGAAACATCTGTTGACTGTCTAACTAGCAGTTTCTGTAAAGGAGGAGCTGATGGTAGGAAAAGAACTGTCACTGATACAGGAATTGTATCCTACCACTCTGAAGAGTCATCTAAATTAGAGGATGTAATGGATGTAAAGAAGAACAAGACCCAGAATGAGAGAAAAGGAGAAAAGCAGTTTTCTAGTAGGTCGTCTGCCCTACCTTGTCCTGAAAGGTCTGGCCACAGGAGTTCACACTTAGAAAAGGTCACTTTTCAGATTGGAAGTTCAGCATCACCGGAGTCAGACTTAGAAACTCATAGAAGAGAAATGGAAGAAAATCTGAAGGCATTAATTAAAAATCCAGAGGTGATACATTGTGCCTCAAGTTCCACAAATCTGACTGTGGATGCTTCTCAGAACCAAGCGGAGAGTTGTGAAGCTGCCTTTACACCCATCAGTAAACATAATGTTTGTTATGCACAAATCCCACTGTGTGAGGAGACAGAAAGTATGCTTAACCAATATGTGGAAAGTAAAGGAACTGAAGTGAATTTAATTAACTCAATATCTAGTGAACTGCTTTTGCCCACGGATAACATAGAAACTGTAAAATTGCCAAACATGAAAGAAAATAGAACTTTATGCTCTGGCAATCTGGAGAACTATTCCTCTGACTGCGTAGAAGCAGATTCTGCTGTCAAACAGGATTCCCCTAAAGTAGGTGATAAAGATGTCCCCTATGGGGATTCGGGAAGGAAAACCTCCTTCAGAGTTGAAGGGGACATTCCGAGGAATGAGAGTTCAGATAGTGCTCTTGGAGCTAGTGATGAAGAAGGTGATTGTTGTATCCCTGATGAAGTGCATCCTGATAACGTCAGCAAACGACCTGAAGAATTTGCAGAAGTGGAACTTCCTTTGCCAAGGTAAAGTAGTCTGATTAATTTAGAACTAAATGGAGTCAAAAGCTGTAGCTGCTTTGGAGTTGTTTAGAGTTTCAAGTCTGAAGTCTTCTGGGATCTTGACTAAGTTCCTTGCAAACAAATCAGTTACAGACAGTGATGTGGTTAGAATTCTTGTGAGCAGATTTGGCAAAAAGAAAACAGAGACAGAGCAGGTTTAGGGTAGTGAAGTTCTATGACAAAGGTATGCTTCAAATGCCTAACAAAAGGTGATCAAACTTTAAATGTCTCAGTCAATTTACATTAAATGTAGACATGTAGCTAGAACAGCTGAGGACAAGCAAAACTTTGCTTAAAAAGATAACTATTTAGATTTGACATAATTGTTAAGTCAAATACAGATGGGGAATAAACATGGGCATGCTGTTTGAAAATTTTTGAGCATTACCGGTTCACATGGAGTTTGATGATGCTGAAGGTCAGTTTCTAGACTTACCTTAAGCATGAGAATTGAAGAAAACTCAAATTTAGCAAAATTGTAAGCTGCAGAACAGGGAGCTCATACATCCCACAAACTCTAGTACATATGAGTTTGCTTATTTACAAATTTGAAGAAATCAATACATTGTTAATTTCAGCTTTTAAAATTCTTGTTTCACAGAGCACCAGTAGATGTGTACTGGTGTGAACATTTATGTAATCTTGGAGTACAACTGTTGATTAATATTTGCAGTAGAAGCAGGCGTGACTTTGCATTCATGTAGAATCTGAATGCAGTTTGTCAAGCAAGAATCTTATCTGCTTTGTATTTCTGTATTTCAGGTCAAATACCATCAGCAGTCAATGTGTGAAAAACTTTGGAAGATCACTTCTGGGTGGTTACTGTCATACATATATACCTGATCTAGTGCTGCATGGAATAAATAATGATGAAAAACTCAAGCAGTGTCTACTAGCAGATCTACTTCATGCAATGCATGTGAGTTAAAGTACTGAGTCAGAGTAGGAGTTGTGATATTGCTGAAATCTACAGAAGCAGGTTATTTCAGTAGGTTACTTCTTTTACTTACCTGTTCTAAACAGCCACACCTGCCATGTCTTCTTTCTTGAAAGATGTAAGCCCTTAATTCACTATATGCAAAGCCCGTTCATGCAAGAATCATGTGCTTTCCTTTATTACTTTCAAGGCTTCTCTTCAAAGATAGACACAAGGAAGATTGCTTGCAACTTCAAGTTACAAACAAGGAAAAAACCCTTGAGCTGCTTCTCTTTTCCATCACAATAGCAGACAAAATTACCTGTATTTCGGAAAAATTATATGCAAGTTGAAACATCTTATTTTGCCCCTTAGTGGCATGTGTTGCAAGGGAGGTAAAGTCTTGTTGAGGCCTGTATGATACTAGTCTGTAGCAGAAATGACTGACTACAGAAGGTAATTGTCTATAGATAAGAACTTTGCCGTGTTCTTTCTCTACTGTAAGTACTCCTGAATTATAAAATTTATAACTAATGTTTCACTGGAATAACTGTGTGACCTCAGTATGCAATTTAAAATGCTTATCTAGTAATTGTCAGCAGCTTCTCTCTATAGCAATTAAGAATCATCCTGCTGGCATGACTGCATGTACTATCCAGAACAGTGATGTGTGTGTATGTAACTTCTTTAAGCAACGTCAGATTGGTCTAGTACGATGCCGTCTCTTCTTTGGTGGATGACAAGTGGACCATGGGCCCACAGAGCTCTTGCTGCCAAGAGAGCCAGTGGTGTCCTGGGGTGCATTAGGAAGAGCATTCCAGAAGGTCAAGGGAGGTGAACCTGCCCCTCTACTCAGCTCTAGTGAGGCCACATCTGGAGTGCTGTGTCCAGTCATGGGTTCCACAGGTCAAGAAGGATGAGGAGCTACTGGAGAGAGTCCAGTGGAGAGGCCCAAAGAAAATTAGGGATCTGGAACATATCTCTTCTCAGAGGAGACTAGACTGAGAGGGGATCTCATTAATGCATATATATATATATCCTAAAGGCAGGTGTCAAGAGAGTGGTGCTCAGCAACAGGACAAGGAGCAATGGCGATAAACTAAAACACAAGAAGTTCCACCTCAGCTTCTGAGGAAGAACTTCTATATGTTGAGGGTGGCAGAGCACTGGAACTGGCTGCCCAGGGAGGTCATGGAGTCTCCCTCTCCAGAGACATTCAAAACCTGCCTGGACTTGTTCCTGTGTCACCTTCTCTAGGAGACCCTGCCTTGGCAAGGGGCTGGATTAGAGGATCTCCAGAGGTCCCCTCCAACCCTAGCTATTCTGTTACACCCTGCTTGATTGTGCATAGTAAAATCCCTCATATATCTCTGAAACGCTGAATGTACTTTCACCATCACTGGATCAGTGTAATTACTATGCTCTTCATTTTGAAATAAACTAATCTCTTAAGGGTAGGTGGAATACGTGAAGAAAAATAAAATGGAGTAGTGACTTTGAGGCACTAATTAAAATTAAATGTCTTGATCAAATTGGCAGTTAAGACTTACCTGATCCCGTGTTGCTGAATGTGAATCTTGTCACTGAAGTTGGTATTCCTTGTTATTTTTTGATATGCCTTTGGTTCCCTATTGGACAAAAACATTCATTGAATCACTTTCTTATTTGCTACCTCAGTGTGAATAAAAGTAGAACCTCAAACTGAACTGTGGAAATGTGTATGAAAGTATCACATAATTGTATTTTGTTTCTGTTGCAGCATCCGGTGCTAGATGAGCCCATAGCAGAAGCTGTCTGCATTATTGCAGACACAGATAAATGGAACGTACAAGTAGCTACAAGCCAGAGAAAGATGATGGACAGTATGAAGTTAGGCAAGGATGTTCTGGTTTCGAGTCAAGTATCCAGTCTGTTGCAGTCTATTTTACAGCTTTACAAACTCAATGTCCCAGCTGACTTCGTAAGTATTTCTTTATTGAAGGCTGAAGCTAATGAAAGTTGTTTAGCTCAGATAGCAAATGCAGAGTCCTGTACACTGTTTTGCAATATCAATGAACTAATGCCTGAAATAATGCAGAGCTGTTACAACATACTGAAAAGAATCCATGCTACAGTCCAGTAACTGATACTGGTTTGGCTGTTATTTACATTAAATAGATCAGATTAAAGTTAACAACTCCATAATGCACGTGCCAAAACCGGAGTTGTTTAGGCAATTTTAGTATGTCCTCATGTGTTTATGTTTAGGAGTCTTATATTTGTTTTTATATTCTTTGTGTAAGTTCCACACTTCTCTACTCTGTAAGTTGTTGAAGTGTCTATCTACCAAATCCAGGTTCTGGAATACAACTTTCTGTTCTTGGGGTTTCTATTCAACCCCATGCAATGGATGCCTCTTCTCTTTCCCCTCCAACTAACTGTGCCTCAGTTTGTTTATTTGACCCTTCTGTTTTATACATATTTTAGCAAGTGCTGTCTTGGGTGGCTTTGCCGATGGCCCCATAGGATTGATGGGATGAGACACCTGGGAATGGGTGCGTTGCAGCAGAGAATGTTACTTTGTCATGTTGCATACTCCCTATCCCACAGCATCCTTTCCTGTCCTCATTTGTAGTGGAGTTCATCAGAGCAAATCAGTAATGCTGGTTTTGCTGATTACAGCAAAATTACCCACAAGTCTGACTGCAGTAACTGTAATACAGCTTTTATCACATGATTGTAGGTGAGGGGAGATGGAGTGGTTTTTTCAGTAGTCACCCCTTTTCTAATTAACAGAATTGATTTGTCCTTCAGCAGATAGCCTTGAGAAATTTTGTAGGAATCCTGTGTAATGACTGCGCCAGCAGATGGAAGGGGAAGATAAAGCTAAACACTTAACAGCTGTAAATAGTATTGGTTGGTACTGTTTTGGGTTAAATTGGTGGTACTGCTTACACTAAGTCTTCAGGTCAAATGCTAGGCAAAATATGTGGGTACATTTTTGAGTGTTTTCTCTGGATTCTTCTGGGTGTCAAAAAGTATTCAACTGAGGTTGAAACTGTATCCTAACACTAGCAGAGTCACACCTTAAATTCTGGCATTTTTAAACTGAATAGTTGATTTTGCAACCGAAGTGTTCTGTCCAGTGTTACCTTAGGATTTGTGTATGCAGTTTCTATATGATTTGTGTGGTTTGGGAGGGGTCTGGAGGCAGAATAATTCTCAGGGGTTTTTATTTCCTTTTTCTTACAAAAAGGAACTGTGAAGTGACAGTGCTAGTAGTTTGTAAATTTTTCATAATCCATGTTAAGAGACACTTTGATCCTTCTGTCAGGGGATTTTGCAACTCTGCTAAAACAGCATCAGTGCATGGAAGCTAAGTGTTCCTGAACCCTAGGAGAAGTGTGACTTTTTAAACATAGTATTTCTATTGATTTAAATTTGTATTTACTTGTGTAAATATATGTACTGATTGACTAATACCAATCAGAGATGACCACACTGCAGTATGTTTGAAGTTTCCTTTAGAAGTGCATATCCCTTTACATGCAGTTACTGTTCAGATGAATAAGTGGTTTTGGGGTTTTGTGGTACCTACAGAAAACAACCCAACTTGACACCAGATCCAAGGCAAGTGGTGATATCTTTGTTGTGCCACTTTGGGCAGATAATTGTGCTGCAGAGAGCTTTGCAGTAAGCCCTGGTGAGAGGAAAGTGCTGATTGCAACTGCTGCATTTCAGCAATATGTCAAAAGTTTTACTTCCACCTGTCAACTCAGTTTAAGCTACTTTTCTATTTTTAGAAGTTACTTGACTTTTTTTCCATTTGGTCAATGAGAAAAACTGCAGAGGAAGCTAGTGTAAAAAAAAAAAAAGCAAAGACTTGCGGACACTGAACAAAATGGATTCATATACCAAGCTTGTGAGGAGAAACGTCTTTTGATTCTTTGTTGGTATTTAGAAGGAATACATCATATGATGTAAACAACCCTTCTTTTTAATATAATGTGTGATTCTTCCTTACTTGGTCCCTCATAACTTTAAAAAAAAATCCATAATCCTTAACACAAATACTGGACTTGAAACACATTGAACTGCTACTTTGTGAATCAGCTGCATGCCCCCCTGAACCACTGAGAAGGTGCTCATAGGCTTTTTGCATGAGGGTTACCTGTAATGGAAAAGATAAGAGTGCTTGCTTCCCTTTCGGCCAGAATCAGAAGTGTTGTGATTATAATGACTTGAGTGAAAATTTTCCTGAAGCAAATTGATCAAACAATTGCCAAAAATCTTCTACCTTTCCTCCATTGGTGGCAGTGATTTTACTCTATACCATGTAGCACATTTTTTAAAATGCCTCTTTATTTTCAGTGATTAAGACTTGATATTAGCGCATTGAAAGAATAATTAAACATCTTCATCTTGCTCCAGATGATCGGAAAAATACATATTAGGCTACCTCCAAGCCTGAGTCTATTTTTTTTTTCTCATTAGTTTTTTAATTAACAAAACTGGTTTCACCAGGTCTCACTTCTAATACTTAGGGTTTTCATTCAACTCTCAGTACATGGGATGATGGCCTGAAGCTATTTGCTGCTACTGTTTCTAATTGCTGTCTGTGCCTGCTGGATGATTATACGTTTGATAATGTGAGGTTCTGCATGTGCTTCCTGCTTTCATCTCCTGATTTCAGAGAGCTGAACTAATTTAGCTTT
Source organism: Edolisoma coerulescens (assembly GCA_013397115.1). Classification (NCBI taxonomy): domain Eukaryota; kingdom Metazoa; phylum Chordata; class Aves; order Passeriformes; family Campephagidae; genus Edolisoma; species Edolisoma coerulescens. Next base: position 1,391,285 of record VWZW01002320.1, on the reverse strand, counting down.
TTTGAAGTGGTCATCCCTGTGAAAAGAAGGAATCTATCAAGTTGAATGTACCTTTGTCCTAGAACAAAATACCTGATAAGACTTCCTACCTACCCAGCTTGTGAAGACATGCTGCCTGCTGACCTTGTCTTGCCAGAATAACCCTTCTCTCTCCTTGAAGCCAAGGTTCATCTGCTGTCTTGTAGTTGGTATATGAGAAATTGCCATGAATCACGTGACTGTATTTAAAAATAATATGCATTTTTAGCATTCCACTGCTGGAAGAAAAGTGGAACGATTAAATTGATGTTTCAACTTGAACTATTACCTCTTGGCAGTCAGCATCAAATGTTTAAGCAATTTTAAACTAGAAGTACCTAGGAATTATGAAAACAAGTGCCTAAAATGGATTTGTAACTTAGTTGCTACAGAAGAGCAGTCAGCAAAAGAGTTACAATTTTATGATGAAGAAGGTACTGGTGTCTTCCACGTCTTGAGTCTTAGTTTCTTGAATGGCACTAGAGCCTTAGAGCTAGACTGATAATTTTAGAAACTGTTGTCTAAACCGAGTCTTTCAGAAAAACAGTACTGACTTACAACAAAGACATCTTGATCCAAGAATTCTGGCTTGATGCTTAGTGAGAAGTCTTGAGTGGTTTTGAACCTCATTAAAACTGTTTAGGTCAGCAGAAACACAGTGACTTACTTGAGTGGAAATAGAGGTGCAGTTCTTGCTACAAACTTGCTGCCCAAGAGAGCTGGAATGCCCCAGTTCTATGAGGGGTTTCCTCTTTGTGGGGTAGTATAACTTTTTAGTGTTTATAGCTCAATTGTAATAAATCCAATTGCCTCTTCTAGATTTTGGAATGGATGTTTAGTTTATCTTCTAAGATACAAGGTAAAGTGATATGCTTACATTTCTGTAATATTTGCGTGCGACTGCAAAAGCTGTTCTGAGGTTTTTGGTCTGTGTTTACAGTGCATAATGCATCTTGAGGATAGACTGCAAGAGATGTATCTCAAAAGCAAAATGCTTTCAGAATATCTGCGAGGACATACAAGAGTGCATGTAAAAGAACTAGGAATTGTATTGGGGTGAGTATTGCAGGTATCCGTCTTAAGCAATGGCAAAAGCTGGGGCAGTTATTTTTCCTTTTCATCTGTGTGTTGACATCTTGTTCTCACGAGGATTTGCTTCATATTTAACACTCCTCTTTCATGTGCCTAATAAGGTGCAAAAATGGGTTCTACTGAGCTACCTGGAAATCAGGAGGAGACATTTATGCTGCAACAACAAAATACTTATCATTCTTGAATCTTCAGAATGAGGAGAGTTTGCGTTTTGGGCATTAGGCAGTTATCCATGCATTCATACACACTCTCTTCTGTTGTGATCTCCTTAGTGAAAACTTCATCCCAACAAATACTTCAGAATTTTTGGAAGATTGGGTGGTGCATTTGTATCTTGAGGGAAGAGATGGTCTCAAAAAACAGGAGTAGAAAAATAAACAGGTGTCCTGTTCAGCAGCTGTCTTCTAATAATAGTGGTCGATTGGCATATAACGTTTAGGGATCGGCCTACTGACAGCAGAAAAAGGGGAAGAAGTAAATATACTTTCTCAAGATGTTTTTTAGCACTGTAGATTAAATCTAATTTATGTTTTTCCAGACTGTTCAAGATTTCATACTCAGAAATGTAGCTGTAAATAGTGAAACCCTGAAATAAGCACTTTTCTCCGTGTCTGTGTATGTGTTAAATATATATCAACATATACATACATCCTGGCCTCTGAGCAGCTTCACATTTGGAAATGGTTGGAAACTGACCATTGCACTTGGGAGATGTTCCTTGAACTGTTATTGCATAATAATTAATAATTCCATCTTTTGGTCATTTTTGGTAAGAAAGTGCTACTGTGTAGTGAATTGAGTTATATTCAAAATCTGCAATGCATAACCTTCCATAAGCTTATATTTAGTACTTTGTTAAACTGGGTTTATTGGTGCCTGCACATTGGTATGACTACATAACATGCTAAGGCTTATGTTTTAGCAAATAAATAAAAGGTCTTTTCTTTGAACCACAAAAGATTATATAGCACAGAATGTAATACTGCTCTCTTTTGACTTAAATGCTAGCATACTTCTTGGTTTTAAGCATTATTTACCTACCTTTACTGGTATTATATGAGTATTGGCAATAAATAATAATTAAACAATGAACTCAGTAATAGCAGGACATTTCCAGTTTCTCTAAAGTGGATGAAAAGTATAATCTTGTGTTTCTCTTGCAAAAGTGATTGTATATTATTTTAAAGTCTGTCTCTTTTTTTTTAATTTCTAGGATTGAATCCAATGACTTGCCTTTGTTGGCTGCTATAGCAAGTACTCATTCCCCATATGTTGCTCAAATACTCTTATAAATTAAATTCTCAGGATAGTCATTCCCTTAAAGTACAATTATGAAAATGGGAATGTTGAATGAAGAACAGAGGTGCCAAACACTGGTAAAGGGGAGCACTGATGAAAGCAGGTGATGACTGTACTCTACCACCTTCCGATTCTGATTTCAGCCGGATGTTTTATCGGAGGACTTCAGTTTACATAACACAAAAGGCATTCAGGTTTTTCTTACAATCTCACTTCTGACTTAAATCAAGAGATTGCATCCTTGCATTTTATTTTTATTCAAAGGACAAAAGTTAACACTATGTGGCAGACCAGGTGCTGCTGTCCAAAACGCTGCTCAAAACCATGAAGTACCAGTTAAAAGAACAAGTGGATTAGAATGGGTTTCGTAATACTGTGCTTGTGAGTGTGGTGTGGTGTATGTTTCTTTGCTGGGGAGGAGGAGGAGGAGCTGTAAACTCTGTATATAGCATTCCTATACACAAGTGTATTAGGTGGGACATGATTTTCTTGCAGAGCATATGTGTGATTTTGTATAGTAGAAGTGATGGGCTCAGAACAAGGAACCTGGATTCAGCAGCCAGATGCCATGTGGGAATGGAGGTGTGTGTGAGGGTGACGTGACTTTTCCCTTTAAGGACAAGAGGTTGAGAGCTGTAGCTGCTTCTGTTTTAATGAGGAGGCATTCAGATGGGCCCATGGCTACAAGTAGAATGGACTGGACTTCCAAGAGAGGGATTTTGTGGGAAAGCCTTATGGAACTTCTGCTACAAGTTTACATTTGTTGCTGATGCAACTTCAGTAACTGTTGATTTGCTGTATGACTGTGGTCCTGGGAACTAAACTTGTCTTGGTGTCATCAAGTATTGCTATCTCCAAGGAGTATGAATTTGAAGAACTTCTGAACGATGCCAGTGCTGCGAGCACGTGTCCGTGTGCACGTACACCAAACAATTGGCACAAACTGAAGACAATCGTATTGGGGAAATACAAGAAAACAAACAACCCCCACCCTTTAGTCAAAAGTAATTACTTTTTTCCAGCTACGAGTTGTCATGCTGAGTAGGAATAAAAGAGGAATGTTGTTTGAAGTAAAATGAAGTGTAGGGGGCAAACCCCAATATTTGATATTACTCTGAATGTTTGCAATTACCCTTTTTGATTCTACAGAAATCTTGAACTATCATCCAGGTGCCTTTTCTTACTAGGTTAACTGCTCTGACACCAGAAACTACTTCTCCACTAGTTGATACTGGCCTTTGGTGTTTCTAGAAAGCAAAATTAAATTTTGTACTTCACTGTTTTCACGTGGTTGATTAAAATGAATGTAAAAAATACTTTTTTTGCATAAAGCACTGTTAAGCTGGATATGAAACTATGGACCAGACTGAGGAGAGAACAATGGATCAAAACATTCTTAAATGGAAAACTCAGTGTTGGACTGTTCTGTTGTGAGCCGCTGTGAATGCGGTGTCTGAAATTGTCGTCTTGCAAGCAAATTTCTGGCAACACAATTGCTTGAAAATAGTGAATTCTAATAAGAAACTCCTGGTCACCAGTTGTGAGTTCTCCTTGTTGGTGGTTACAGATTTTTAACACTGAAGGGACACACTTTTATTAAAAGTGTTTTTATTTCCTACTACCTTGATGTTTGGACTTTTCTACAGTAAACTTTCAATGATTTGAAATAATGAAATGTGCTTATTGTGAATTGTTTAAATGTGATGGGGGTCTTGATTAACCTTGTGTTGCTTTTTGAGGGAAAGAGGTAGACTGGCCTACTGTGAAAAGAGGTTGTTGCCACGTGGAGGGTTATTTATTATTCTGATACAACACTTCTAAAGCTGTTCCTTCTGTGCTGGTTTTCTGACCTGACATTCCAAGTGTTTCTTTTATTGCATTTTCATGCTTCTCCGTAGTATTCTGCCTAAAAAGGCTAAAACCTTTCTATGGTTCAAGTTTTCTCCTCCTGCTTTATAGTTAAGCAAACATTTCTTATCTTTGGTCTGTGAATCCTATCTGCTGGAAAGTAAATTTACTCTGCATAGGGCTTTTAGCAGATACCACTTTCTATTTCACAAGGTCAAGACAAAGTAAGAACCATAGAGCAAGTCACATATTCCTAAAGTACCCTCTTGATGGAGAATGTGTGTGTGCATGTGTAAGACTATGAAACTGCTTCTCTGAGTGTAGAAATCCTCATGTACTTTCTCTATTTGATGTCACTCTTAAATAGCATCTGAGATCATTAAAAGTCAGTCCAGTTCTTTTAGAGTATAAGTGGGGTTTTTATCTGAACAGACTCTGACAGTTCTTCAAAGAAATACATGCTAACATAGAAATGTGCTTTTGTTATCACAGAGTTTACTAAAGAGGACAGAGGTCAGCAAACATTCAATGATTTCAAGATCAATACCATGATCAATAATATACCTGATTTTACCACATCAATTGTTTAAAAAAAAAAAAATCTGCCTTGGGGCAAGACATCTATTAACTTTGTGGTGGCATGTGAGCTGATGGTCAAAAGCACTTGTATTTTCTTCAGCCCAGGCTAAAACTTTATAGTTCTTGCTGCTTTCTCTAACATTTTGCTGCTCTTCAGAAATTACACATTGAACTATTTTATTCTCACAGTTTTAGTTTTGGGGGGAAAGAAAATTCAAAATGAAAGCTCTTTATTACCTTTAAAAGGCTTTGGACTAATGAAAGCTAATTACATATTTCCCCCTCCACCAAATGTACTACCTCAGTTGACAGGATTCCACTTTCTAGGGCTTTTTTTTGACTCAAAGTCTTTAACTTGTTTTCAGTAGCATCTTGATGTTTATGTAAATTGGTGTGGCATGACAGGGCAGTAAGTATTTACAGATGTGTTTTTTAGACATTTTTAGGGCATGTTTCTGTTTTTATTTTAATAGGATGAGAAGTGATATGAATGTACAGCTGTGTTGAAAATTGATAATGTAGCTTAATTTTCAAATATTCCAAAGTTGTTTTTATCAGTATTATGTAGGTTTTTTGTAAACTTAAATACATACTTTCTTGGTTAGGTGGGAGTGCACAATCTTTCCAAAATCCCACATAAATGCAGTTTACACACTGAAATGTAAAGAATGTATGCTGTTTTCAGGCAAGTCTAAACAGGGGAGGAATGAACTGCTAAATTGTAGAATTTAACTGAAATTAATTCTTTAACCCTAAACGATACCAAGATTTAAACATTTTAATATGAGTAGGTACTGTCTGAACTAAACTATACAACTTCCTTTTGCTCCCAAAAAACTAATAGACACTGATCCTGTAATTCACATTTCTGATGGCATCCTCCAGAATTATAGATTGATTTTCCCCACTCCCTATTGTAGGCATCTTTACTCTTAAAGTCAAAAACTTTTTTCAGATGCATCAGACTCTTGTATATAAGATCATTGCAAAATGATCACTTACCCTTCAAGTATAACTTCTACTTCAATTAAAAGGACCCAAATAAAAATCAAGTCTGAACTACTGAATATAGTCTAGACATTTTCCTTTTGTTTTTTTAATTTTTTGGGGGGTGGGGGGTGGGGTTTGAGGTCAAATGAGGTAATTTGACATACATGGCAAGTTTTCCGTAGTAGAAAAATGTGTGTTGCTATTGCATGTTTGGAGAACATAGGCTTTTTTAGGAATGACTGAATACCAATGTCACACTACATGGTTTTTTTCTTATAGTTGTTTATGTACGCTATCATTTTGGTCAATTTCTTTGCGGCATTTGGTGCAATAAACTTTCTGAAATCAATGGGAGTGGTATTTGGTATCTTCTTTTTTAAAGCTTCTGAAACAGCTGTTGTTGTTGTACCCAGGGTCTAACATGGGTATGCATGGACTGTTAGATAACCCACTAGCAAAGTGAGTAACTGTTGCGAGAAGCGTCTAGCAGGAACACTGCACAAAATTTGGAACTGGGTTGAACACTTGTCATCTTTGGAAGCTTTACCCCATTTACATGTAAACAAGAGCTCTTATAGTATGAAAAATATAGGCAAAAAATAATGGAAAATGAAGACACTGACTGTTGGAATAGGTGGCGCAGAGGTTCCACACACCTGTGGGGCTGGTACTTAGCTCTTTCCATAAGCTTTTGAGCTACCTGAAAAATGTGTTGCTACTATATCCAGTTTTTAAAATTGCTCAACCATACAGGAATGAGTGACCCCTCATGTCTACTAGATTATGAAAGAGTTAGTGCATTTGATCTGAATTAGTTTCAGATAAAGAGGTCTTTGATTTCTCTCAGATCTCTTCCATGACCTGACTTTCTATTGAGCATTCTGAAGCTTATTGGAAAAACCTTATTTATAAATAAAAACAGAAATGAGATGAGACGATCAGCTGTAATTGTGCTTCTTTGAGCAGGTCCAAGTTAGTCTGATTTGTAGGGTGTAAGCATTTTTTACTTGTAGACTGAAATGTTTGCTTGTTAGTCAGGCTAACAAATATTGAAGGTTAGACAGAAAGCCCAGGAATTTTGGTATCAAGGACTTGATAGTGAGAAAAAAGCCCAATTACCTGTCTGGTCTTTTCTCCTGTCGTACCAGCTGCATCTGCAAGCTGCTTATTCTGTGCCCTGCTCTGTTGTACGTTGTGTCCCTTCTAGGCAGGTGAAATGTGTTTGCAGAAAAAAAAAAGTGCTGCTGGGTTAACAAGTGTAATTCAGCTCAAAGGGGCAAGGGAAGAGATGGGACACCTCATCTAGGAACAGAAGAAGCCTGAGATTGCTCCAGTCCCTAACCTCTCTGATACAGGTGAACCATTGGACTGTCTTGGTGACTTGTGCAGTTCACCAACCTCTTTTTCCACTCAGGACTTGTAAGACTCCATGAAACTCCTCTGCTCTGATTTCACTACTTAAAAAAATTTGTAGTTAAGCTGTTGATCATGTCAGCTGGTTGAATTTCTTTCTAAAGGGCACTTAGCCAGTCTCTCAGAATCCAAATGTTTGGATGGTGGGAGGTTAGAGGGAGAGGCAGAGGCTGGCAGACGTAAAATAGCCAACACTGGGAAAGGGTGGAGACTTGCATTAGTGAATACTTACATGGTATGGCTGAGAGGATGGCCAAGGAGCTTTCAGAACTGACAGCTGCAAAGGAGAAAATAATACCTAGATTTGAAAAATTCTCAAACTCTGAAGTCAGATTGCATGATTTGGTCAGAAGATGTGACTAGAAATAATACAAATGTTAATAGTGAACAAGCAACTGCACTGTTTACCTGCATATGTAAGTGGCAAGGAGGATCACAGATCTAATGGAGGAGTTCTCCTCATATGTTAAAATTATTTCAAGGCTACAGCAGTAAACTTGAACTATACTGCAAAGTAATTAAGTCTTGTGCCAAAATTCTGCCAGTCTTTCTCCCTGCTTCTCTCTCCAAATGAAATGAAAGCAAAGCTTTCTGCTGATCATCCATGTACCATATCCTTTGGTTTTCTGTACTTACACCTTTGAAGAGATCAATCAGGTCTAAACATATGAAACAGGATTTTGGATATAAAGAACATGCAGCCAAGTGAGAAACCATGAGACTGTGACCTGTAAGGTTTCTGATCCCATATAAAATTAGCTTAAGTAGACACATGCTAGTAATCCACATGCTGGAAAATTACTCTTATAATAGTTGCAGTCAGTTGTCTGTCTGGCACAATCCCAAAGCTAAAACAGTTTAAGCAGTACAAGTAGAGAAGCACTTTATCTCGAAATCCTAAAGGTCAACACATGGCTGAAGGGCTTAGGAGTGACAGTCAAGTACTCAAATATAATCTCATAAACTGGATTTTTTCCATTTGGAGCTCCAAGAGAGATTCCACTGTGATCTGACAAAATGGTGTTTGAGAGAGAGCAGACTTCCCTGAGCAATGAATTTCTCACCAGGGAATAAAGTTCCCAATCCTATGGACAGAGAAATGTTCGTGGATGTGGAAATACAAAGTGATACTCAAGTCTGCTTGAGATCTTCCCAGGGTGGGTTTGTGTGTTCTGATAAGAGTGCCATAGGGTCAAGGGCTGAGGTATATTGGCTCACAGAAATGTTTTGCCTTCTGTTGGATTGAATTCCAACCTTGCATATAACAAAATAGTTTCAAATGTGTCTGTAACATTAGCATTTTATCTCTCTTTTGCTACCTCATCTCTTTTTCCCTAGGCAAAATGACCCTGGGGAGTTTTCTTTTCTGTGTATCACATAGATGTTTTAATTTTTCATTTTCTACAGTATTACATCACTTTTTTTCCCTTTTAAGATCTTCACAAGCCCTGTTAGCCTCAAAATGGACAAATCTCCTAAAATTGTTCCCTTTAGCTTTGAAAAATATAGGGGAATGTATTTTGTTGAACTAGTTGTGATTCTGTACAACATGCAACTTTTTTGGCCTTGAAACACAACTGCTCCATAATCAATGTGAAATTAAAAATCACATTTCTAAACCATCCCATCAGCTCCTCTTGCCCTCTTTAAGGGACTGACTCGTGTAAGGGCACTGCAGTCACAGTGCAAGTGCTTTAATTCTGTAAAAGTTTGTTTCTAATAGAGAAATTATGCCTTAACTTTTAATTTGGGGAGCAGAGGTTTATGCCTGCATTGTTGCAGCCCATTCACCATGTGGGTGAAGAGAGCCTAGTTCTGCACTATGGAGTTGTTGGTCAGGAATATTGGGAGCAGGCTGCCTCATGAGGAGATAAAACAAAAATGGAGTTAGCACTGGGAGAAAGCTAACTTTCTTCCTTTGCCCTGTTGTTTACTGCAATTACACTTCTGGCAGTCTCCTGCCACAGTTTGATGTCCCTAACGTGGAAAGGGTGACTGAACCCCAAGGCTTGTTGAGCAGGGCCCTCTGGATGCTGCCCTGCTGCCGTTGCCAAAGCTGGCGCCGGACTGAGCTGTGCCAGTGCAGCTGGGACATAACCACCAGTGTTCCAGGTGAGTTTGTCAGGCCTCTGGTATTTCAACCATTTGTGTTGCACCGAGCCAGGGCTGCTCCCCGAAGATAGACAGCTGCTTCTGGTTTTCTGTGTGCCATTTTCTTCCCACAAGAATGCAGTAGTCTCTCCTGTTGCTCAGGAGTGGGTAAACACCAGAAGCAAAAGATGCAAAGTCCATTTGTAATGTTGCTAAATAAATTCTGAGTCTCAGAGGTAATTTGCTGGCTGCTGGGAGTGGCTGCAGGAGTAGCTGTGCATTATTATACATTTAAATTAAATAAGCTCTGGTGGCTTCCCAAGTCCAAGTGCCCATCCTCTTGATATATAGGCAAGCTGGTAATTAGAGAATGCTGTTCTTGTCTTCACAAGGCTTCCTGTCCTGAGCCTTGTGAGGTTTAGGCTATATTGCTGCAAAGGACCGAATCTGACTAGTTCATCTCTGGGATCATACTAAACTTTACAGGGAAGCTGGCTTTCCTGCACCCTGCCTTTCTTCACTTCAAATGAGTGTTTTCTCTTTTCTTCTAAATATACAGAGCTTTTTTGGCATGTCTATTTTTGTGGCCAGCAACTGCTCTGCCAGCCCTTAAAAGAAGCTGGTATGGGCTTTGCGATTAGCGCTGTGATTTCAGACCTTGGTCTAGTTGGAGAGCTAAAAGCTGAATGGTCCCACCCAGGGGGCAAAGCTCTTGAAGGAGGGTTCCCTAGGAACTGCTGTCCCACTGAATCCAAGCAGCAATCTGCACCTGCAGTTCGTCTCACTGCGTGTTGCTGAGTGTTGCTAAGTGCCATTCTTTTCTTAACAATTGGGGACTGTGCTAAAAAGAACAAAGATGTTAATGGTCTGGGGTGAAGTCACTGCAGCACCAGCCTGCCCTTTGCCATGTGACAATTCCAATAGTTTGGTGATGGTTGGCTGCCAAAGTGCACACTGCTGCCCTTCTCAGAGCTGTGACGCAGAGCTGGGTTGCATTGTAGCTGGGGTTGAAATATGACTGTGAACTTTACAGCGTGGTGGACTTGCTCAAGTTAAATGCAGTTTTACGTGCTCTGTGGTGATGTATAGCACAGAGCATCCTGCTAGCACAGCTTGGCAGTGTAGCACAGCGCTCTGCAGTAGTAGTGAGATTATCTCTGGATTCGCTAAACCAGTTTCTACTCACTCTGTAACACATCTTTATCTCAGTACCATGCTGGGTTAACCACGCTGATTAACCATTCCTAATTCTTGACTAAGCTTGACTGGTGGCAGGTCGGGAATTTTCACCCTGTGTCTGTGGCTCATCATAAAACCAGCTCCTGCTTGTTTTCTCAGCATTCTGGTAATTACCACTGTTCATTACAGAAGGATGAGGCGATTGGCCAAAGGTGCGCAGGGATGCTGCGTCAAAGGTTGGTATCTGATCTTCTGAGTCCTCAAATAATGACTTCATCATTGAACAGTCCTGCTGGCCAGGCTGGGCTGGGGGATGCATACACCTCCCTTTTCCCTTCCTGGCAATTGCTTTAAAGAGTCAGAGACATCGTGTCTGGCATTCAGACATATCTTTTGTGAAATGAAAAAAGAGAAAATGTGTGCTCATTCTTATATACTGTGTACAATTACAATTGTGCCTATAGGACTAGTTTAGCTAAACTATCTGCCACATGGATGCTGCCAAATAAATGTATTTTGGTTTTCTGAACACCTGCTTCTTTGCTGTTATGCATCTTTATTTTTTGCTTTAGACGTATGACTTATGTGGGAAAAAGTAACTCATGACAAGCAGCTGAGCAACACTTAGGGAGACATAGCAGGAGTCAGTAGTCACCCAAGGGAAGTGCTAGTTTTCAGAAAAATAAAGGCAGAAGTGAGAGATCAAAATCTCTGAGTGAGTTTCTTGTTTGAGGCAGTGGGAAGGTGTTGCAGGCAAGCGTGTGGAACATACAAGATGTTAACTTGCTGCTTCACAGAAACAGCTAGTTTTTACTCATTGGCCTGCAGGTATCTGTAATGAGGCTGTGCTGTGGCAATGCAGCGTGTTTATATCTGCCCATTTTAATACAGAGAACAGTGATATAATGCAGTTTTTCTTGGAATTAGGCATACTGGCTGAAATACTGCAGCCAGCGTTATGGCTTTAAACTTTATGTGAAAGGGTAGGGGCAGGAGGCAATATAAGAATGAGCAAAAATGTAAAAATATGGGTCATAATTTCCATTTGACTCTGTCTGAGTCCCTGATTCAGTCTTGGTGCTGCTTGTTTTAATCCATGTGGTGGGAATCCAAAGATGAAAAGGAACCATGACCAGACAAGATGTGACTGTCTTTCTCTAAGGGGATAAATTGCCATGGCAATCCTGGCCGTTGCTGTTGGGGAGATGGCTGATTTTGGCCAGCTGCTGGGTAGCTGGAGATGGTGAATCCCCTTGGGGATAAGGTGACTTTTGGATAATTAGACAAGCGTGCAAACCATCTCAAAACAAAGGCTGTTAAATGATTTCTTCCTGCTGCTTGAGATTAAGTAATGGCTCTTGTAAAAGTGAATGCCTGAGAGGCACCACCAGTTTCTCAAGGACAGCAAATGCCAAACCCAGTTGGAGCCTGAATTTTTCCCCCATGTCAAAGAGAAGAAATGCAAGGTTTAACAGCAAGAGAAAGAGAAGGCTGGGTGCCTGCTATAGGAATAGTATTTATAGAATCCCAGAATAGTTTGGGTTGGAAGGGCCTGTAAAAAGTCTCCTAGTTCAACACCTCCCTGCAATGAGCACAGACATCTTCAACTAGATCAGGTTGTTCAGAGCCTCACCCAACCAATAACCAGTTTTTGATCATTGTGCTCATGGTGAGGATGAGGGTGGACCTGTCAGCTATCACCCAGGGCAGGTGCCGCTGCCAGCACAAGGGAAGTGGCTGCAGCAGGGAAGAGGACGGCAGGTTTGCCCCTTTCATTGGAGTCTGCTTAAAGCAGTGATGAAATGGGAGTCTGGGGCAGTGAGTTTCACCTTAGTTAAGCCAGTCTGCTGCTGATCACTTGTGTTTGCTGGTGGAAACAGGCTCTTACCCACCTGCTTGCAGTAGGGGTCAGATGAGAGCTGCTGCTGTGATGTCTTGAGAATCCATAGCCAGGTGCAAGGATGAGGAGAAGCACGACCCCCCCTTCCAACATCGCTTCCCCATGACTTCAGCGGAGCTGTAGCACGAAAACTGCCCCCTGAAGGGCTGGTGAAGCATCAGAGCTACAGCTGGCTATAATACTGAAACGTGTGTTTTGTGGAACCAGTGCCAATCCAATTCTGCTTTTCCCCAGCTGCAGTCAGTGTAAAAGCTGGTTTCACGTTGCTTGCCTAGCTCTAGATTGGCATCAAACAGCTCAGCTTTGCAAACTCTGTTGCTGTTCGTGGTGTTTTCTACCGGACCTCATTGTTATTCTACCAGACACTGTCTTGGGTAACCTATTGAAATATATCCTAATTTCTCCCTTCCTCACCACAGAAGCCCCCTACGAGGGTAGCTGTCATTATTTCTGACCTTAATGCCATGTTGGAAGAGGAGTAACTCCTGGAAAATTGCAGAATGTATTCGTTCTGTTTCCATTATTCTCACTCTGCTCCCTGACCTTCGCAGAGCATTGTCAGGGACTTGGGGCTGGCCGTGGGCATCAGCAGGAGCAGGAACCACTTCATCCAAGTGTCTCCCACAGCTGTGAAAGCTGCAGAAGGGCATTGTGTGGCTCTTGTTCCCTTCCAGAGCGGAGTCCCTGTTCTGCGTGAATTATGAGCACAATTGTCAGTGCTCCGAGCACTGGCAAGGGAAGCTGCTGATAAATGAGGTGCAGTAGCAGCAGCTGCAAAATTGCTGTCCTGCTGGCTGGGGAAAGGCAAAGTCATCAGAGAATTAAGATGAACTGCTAAGCATATTTTGCACTCAGAAGGCAGTTCCATAGGAATTAAGAGGAAAACACTGCCATATAGAAGTTTTTCTAACTTCTGCTGGAGCTACAGCTGTTGTTCTTCAGGCCTAGTATTCCTTCATGCAATGAACTGCCCCCACACAGCTTCTTCAAATAGGATCAAAAGGGTCAGCTGGAAAAAATCTATAAAGAGGTGGAACAATTCAAAGAAGAATGCAAAGGCTTAGAGCAGTGACTGCTTGGAAATCAAGGTCAAATCCTGCCTTAATAGCTAAGAGTACACCCAGGAGTTCAGATGTCTTAAATCAGACCCTAATGATCATGACTGCGTAGAAGACAAGAGTCCACATGTCTTTTTGAACTCCTGTCTTGTGCATGGGGAAGTGGCTGTGTGCCACCAACAGAGAGTAAGAAGATGCTGTCTTCCTCTTTCAGAGCTTTTTTTTGCTCTCATGAGATTGAGATGTCACACTAGCCATCCTATTAAAAAAAGTCAGTAGGGAACACTAAAGTAGTAGTAACCACTTGAGCTGTGCTGTGCTTGGCACATTGGAGTCCCACTGGTACTTGGTCATCTTGTTGATTTAGAAAAAAAATATATTAATGATATCAACCTCAAATTTGTTTTTCACACTTCTACTTCAGTGTGACTTGTTCTCAGTTATTTTTTGGTCACATGTTTCTCCAGTTGAGGACTTGTGACTGCTTATACCTTTTGCTGTGTACTATTTCAGTTATAATAATAATATATAATAATACATTATTTCAGAATTGTAACAAATCTTTAGTTTCTGTGATTTACTTTGTAGATAGCTTCCTTCACCCAAGGGAACTGGAAGCTATTAAAACCATGCCTTTTAACCAGCAGAAGAAATAGAGCTTCTGCCTTTCTCTTCTGCTGGCACCCAGTGCTTTCTGGTGCAGTAAAAATTCAATTTAAAATTGCCTGTAGATGTGACCAGCTACACAGATGAACTTTGAAACACTACAACTTTGAATTAAAAGCATTTTTTTACCACTGTGCCATCCTCAGATTTGGGCTAAAGAACTTGGCAAAAATCTGGTTTGCTGAGCAGCTGAATTCTATCTGGTCCACATAAAGTAGACTTAAGTAGAGCTTTAAGACTAATTCTCTGTGCATTTCTCACTCAAGGTCGTGAGCAGAACTTGAACCCTCAGGCTCTGAAATCAAAAGATGTGACTCTTGTAAACCAGCTCTTCTGAGGAGCCCAGCCACAGCCTCTGTGTCAGGTAGGATCCGGTTTTCTCCCGTGAGTTTTGTTGGTGTCTGCAGGGCTGCAGCAGAGCTCTAGGCTGAGGCTTGGCCTTTCTGCCTCAGATCTAACTCCTGGGCTACCAGCAGTAGGTGCGTGTTTGTTTCCCGCCGGGTAAATCCCCCTCTCCTGTGTGGGCAGCGCTGCTCTCCCTTGGCGCAGGGAAAGGCAGCCAAGCGCAGGCCAGCGGGTGGTGGCTGCCGGGGACACGTGAGCAGGGCAATGATTTACCCCTTTAACTTGACAGGTCTAGGCTCTTTCTCCATCTCTGTCTGCCCAGGGATTGTGAAACCTCTTAGCACACTGCAAAATGCCTCAACTATGGTAATTTCTCTTCCCCAAAGGTATAATAAGGTGAAAAGCTGGCCCCTCAGCCAGTGGTTCAGCACAGCTTCCGTGAGGGCCGGAGTACGTGGCTGATTCATTTCTCTTTCACAAGACTGCCCGTGCTGTGGTGCAAAATGCTGTTATTCCCAGGGGCTGCTCTCGCTGAGGTTAAATATGTGCCTCCCTTTATCAAACTGCTTTCTGCAATTTCTGCACGTTTCACAAGAGGGTTGAGTTACTGGTGAGTAAAATTTACAACCAGAAACCTCAGGCCCTTTAGAAAACCAAAGAAGAGTTGGAAGGAATTATGTGTGCCTCAAAAATTAATTTTTAGGTGTTCTGACATGCAAGTGTAACCAATAATAATGACAATGACTTTTTTTTTTAAATAAACTGTTTGCAGCTGAAAAACGTGATCACTCCAATGAAACAAAAGAGCTTAACCTGCAGAAAACCTTACCCTGCAGCCTGCAGTGTGGCTGTTCCACAAACTCCCTTGGCTAACAGGCTGTATTTGTGCCGTCTCACTATGTGACAAATGTGCTTGGTGCCACAGTGATGTCACAAGCCCGAGCCAATGCTGCTTATGGCTTCCAGCTGGGCTGCTGAGTGCTGGGAATACCACAAGCCAAGCAGATCCTGGGTTTGTCAGAAGCAGAGTCCAAAACCTACCTCATTTCTAATGCCTCCTGTCCCAAATCCATTATTAGTCAGGAAAGCATTGACCTTGTCTGCTGTACCTCAAGCACAGCAGCCTTCTGGTCATTTTTCTGGGCTGCCTGCTGCAGTTGGCTCAGCTCAGGCAGACTTTCTGTAGGGACTCAGACAAGAGTTGGTGTTCACTATTGCAGTTGAAATCTGTGTTACTGGAGAAGGTCTGATGTGACACTGGCTAAGAGACAGGGGCCAAATTTAGGAAGAATTCTTGTTCTGATGAGAGGAGAAACCCCAGGGAGATGTTTAATCACTGCAGATTGAGTGATATTAATGGTGAAGTTTTTTATCCTCTGTGTTAACAATGGCATGTCGTGCTGTGCAAAACACACTGATCAAGTTGCCCAGTTCTTTTACCGGTGACAATTCTTTCTTTGCTAACCCTACTCTGTCTGTAGTACTTTTTTCCCTCGTGTTCATCTTGGCATATCTGAAATCACATGGACAGCTTTCCCAGGCAGGTACCTGCCCATGCTTATAAAGTTTCTGGAAGGCCACAAACAGATGAGCTACCTCTTTTCATTTACCGTCTCAGAAGGGAAACTGCTGAGACAAGACCTTTCAGGAATGTAGATGACTCCCTTTGTCTACGCTACAAATGAAGAAACACAGAGAAATGTCACCCATGGGGGGCTCCTTTGGAGACTTTTCACGTCCAGCGCTATCACTTTGGTTCATGTATTCCAAGCCAAGAATGTTTTGATACCTGAATTAGGAAATTGGGGATTTAACTGATGAATATATACATGTATTTTCAACAAATCACATATGTGTTAGAGGTTCCTCTGCAGTGCAAGGTTCGGGGATTGCTGGACTGCTTCTTCCTCGTGTGGAGACTGGACTGGAAGGCAGGAGAAGACTGACAGTAAAACCTTGTTTTTCAGGCTACTTGATGTGAAGAGTGTGCTCTGTGACCTGCCTGCGACAGGGTGTGCAGTGGAGCAGAGCTCAGCATGTGTGTTTGCGTGCATGAGTTTTCAAAAATTCTGGCTCTTCCCTTGGGGAGAATGCTCTTCACTCACCTTTTTCACTTCAGAGGGAATGATTACCAATGTTTGTGGGTTTTCTTCATTTGAGGTAGGTGATATACAAACCATGGTGGCACATCCAGGCTGCAGTTTCAGAAAAAATTGCTTGAATTTAATGTTGATGAAAATCTAATGTTCCAACTTCGAGTCAATGCGTCATGTGTCAGGCTTTCAGCAGCATTAAGTTGCCAATACCTATAATAAAATCCTTATCCATCTGGCTATCCTTAGCCATAAAAAACAACAGAAAAATCTCAGCTACCATCCAACTCTAAACCTGTTTTCTTACTGAACCAATCTGGATGTATCATATGCCGTTTAAAAGCTCATATCAATAACAGAGATATAATCAGTGCTTTTGTTTGAATATTTTGCCACTTAGAGCACTACTTCTCTCTAAAATTTGCCTTCAGAAAGAGACCATCTATTATAATTTTTTTCCCAAGTTGCATGGATAATTGATGTTTAAGATGTTCACAAGCAGAAAAAAAAAAGCCTGTGTGTAACCGATAGGATGAAGATTTTATATCCACACAGCAGTTACTCTGTGAGGGGACCAGAATTTCTAGGTTGTGAATTCCTTCTTGATTATTTGCACTCCTCTTGTACTTTGCCCAGCACCCAGATCTGATTGTCTTGAAATGCTGCTACAGTAGGGATTTTTTATTACATTGAAAAACAAAATTAAATGAAAAATAAGGTTTCAGAAGGCAGTGTTTAAAGGTATAATATGAGGGGAATGAGAAAAAATGTTTTTCCCTGTTGGGTTTTATAGCTGTTAGCAAGACAGCAAAAGCGTGTTGCAGCTCAAGAGATGTCTCTTCATTGCCAAATTCTGAAACAAAGTGTGAGAGAGGACTGATTAAAATCCTCTTCAGTTCCCACCTCTACCTCTCCAGCTTCTACCTTGTCCCCTCCTGCCTTGCAGCCTTTTCCCCCATCCTCTGCTCCTGCTTTTGGTTTTGGGCTCTTCTACTCTCATCTTTTTCTGTCATGGTCACCTTCTCTCACTCAGTATTATTTTTACACCTTCTCATCTTTAGACCCGTTCTGTCTTTTGCCTATTCAAAGGACATGGAGCACATGCAGAACTGGGCACGTTCTCTGAACTTAGGTGTCAAATTCTTATAGATTGCTTCTGAGAATGATGAACTGCATGTCCCAAGCTGTAGGGCTTGGTCAGGTGGAAACTCCAAAAACACAACCTCCTCATGATGGCACACTTGGGGAATTTCAGGTGTCCTTTATGGAGTTATTAGGTGTATTAAAACCCATTCCTTTTACTTGTTTTTTATAATATAGGTAAGAAAATGTACTTTTACATTCCCCAATTTCTGATCACTGAGATGAAAGTGAACCATTAGAGGTGAATCTTTTAAAAATGAGACTACCCTATGCACCATCAAATTTAATTGAGTGCTTTCTTTGGAAAATATATAATTTTTTGAAAAATAGTTCCCTTTAAAGTAATCATAATTACAGGTGCCTCTTAGTAATAATATTGACATACAGAAACCTGGCTTCTTTTAAATATCATGCAGGACAAAAAAAGAGAGGAATTAATATCACAGGCAGTACTATATTTCTCCCCATCTACCTGAACTGAGGAGAATTCATTTTTTTGCTTGGACAACATTTTAAAAAGACAAAAAATTCAGCCAATACAATCAGCAAAATTCTTCCCCTTCATTAACTAAGTGCCCAAGAGACAAATGGACAAAAAGGTAGGTTCCTGTATTCAAGAGGAGGTTGCAGATTAAATGATGCAATAAATTTACCCCTGGGCTAAAAGCAAATTTTCTTCTAGCATAAAAGTCACCTTTCAGATATGTTGGAATCTTTACAGGGTGCAGGCTAAAATAATGGGGAATAGCTCTTTAGAGCTATAGGCGAGACAGTGCGGCTGTGGTGTGTATCTATGGGGATGTTCACTCTGTTGCTGGAAACAGGCTGCTGTGGCTGCAGTCATTCAGGTGGAGAGGAGAATCTCCCTGAAATGCCAGGCTGTCTTTATATTTAAAGTTTAGTATGAACTAGCTGGCTTCCAAGTCAATGCCATGGAATGTTGTGCACAATTAGGTGAACTGCTAAAACTCATCATTACGAAGATCATTGTTTTTCCCAAGGAGGCTTCTAACAGCGCATTTCCCATATGTTATCCACTTTATGGGACTGTATGTCTTATTTCACATGTGCCTCATTTTAAATATTCAGTACTATGTATTTTTAATTTATAGCCAAATATTTCAGCTTCGGAGAAGGTAGGTAAATACTGTTTGCCTCATTTTTGTAGCCAAGGCAGCTAGGGAATAGAGAAGTCAAAGGTTTGTGATATGATATATTGGCATTTAAGCAAATGACTAGCAGTCTCCTCAAAACTGAAAGCATGACCTTTTGTGAAATGGCATTCTTTTATTGAACAAATGTGTTTTTAATGTATTCTGTTATAGCTGCTTGCTGTTGTGATTATACGAAATTGAACTGCCTCTTGCAACAGCGAAAACTACAGTGGGAACAAAGGAACTGACCTGGTTTTGACTCTTTATTCTCTTCTGCAAATCTGCAAATGCATTTGTTGTAGCCTGTGCAAATCAGTAGCTGCAAATACTAAATCTCAACTTCCACGGTTTTGCTACAGGGCAGCCTGTAAGTCATGAGTTAGTGATGGGAGAAATGAGAGAAACTTGAGCTGCAATGTTTTCATGATTTTTTTTTTTTTCTAAGTTAGAAGCATTTAGTCGAGCCAAGTAAATCCCTACTCATTTGCTTGCAATTTTAACTCAAATGACAAACCAGCAGTGGCTGAGAACAGGTTATGTGGGTTCCTTGCGAAACCCCTTCATGAGAGAGACAACATCCTCTTTCCCTTCTCAGCTGAAGGCTGAGAAAACAGCAGGTCAAATTTCTGCTTGTGCCGAAGCCCCAATTCTTGGTAGTCCTGCAGCAAGCACAGTGTCAGCAATTGTAATTCCTGACATTTCTAACTTGGAGGAGGGGACTGAGAACGGTAGATGAAATCTGTTTGCTTTAGACAAAAATGGAATGTAAGCTCATTGCTGAGAGTGTATCAGCAGAGGGCACAGGCAAGAAAATTGTTTTGGTAGTTCATTGCTTAAAACACAAATATATTCTAGGTCTTGAACAGAAAACCTTCAAGCTTTGAGCGAGTGTGCAGCTGAGAGTGTGGAGATGGGAAAACGAACCTCTCCTTTGGACACAACACTGTGTACAGTGAGACACGGCAGCTGTGAGCTGGAACTGCCACCTTCATTTCTGAAGGTGTCCTTGTTCTGAGCCATTTTGCGGCTGCTCTCTTGAATAGATACAGCTGAGTACATAGGCAGAGCCCAGAAGAATACCCCCCCTAACCTTATCACTGGCCTTGCTTACATCTGTGGAGAGAGAAAATGCTGAGAAAGTGCATGACCTCTTCATTACAAAGAACTGTGAGATGTTAGTTATTGAGAAATTCATTACTCCTTTTTGTCTTGCAGGAAAATGCCAGGAAAAAAAAAATGCATTAACATCGGGAAGGGAAAGACTGTCATTAGTAACTTCTGGATTAAAAATTTGGGATAGGCTATTCTATAAATACATATGGAGGGAAACAGGCAGCCAGATAAACCTAGTAGGGGCTCCCCAAGGCATTTGTGAGTTGAGATCCACTTAGCATGTGCTTTGGTTGGCGGTTCCTGGGTCTGTTTATGAGGATGTGTCTTTAAAACATGTCTGGCTTTGACAGATCCTTTCTCTTCCTCTTCCAGAATAACTCACAGCCCATCCAGGGAGTATCTCCATCGTAAGCAATTGTAAATGACCTCTGCATAGGCAGATAACTCCAGCCTTTCCTGCAGCAACCATGTGATGGCTGGATGCAGTTTGGCAGCTTTGTGTGTCTGATCCATGGTGGATCTGAAACTGAACTTCTCTTGTTTTGTTGCCTTCTTGTGTTTGTGTCTAAGTTAAACGCTGAGGAGTAATGAAGAAGCATGGTCTAGTGGTTAAATGTATTCCAGTGTCCATATAACACGGAACTAATTCTGTCTCCACCACATCTAGGGACAAGGAGACAAGGACAAATTATTTAAGCTGTCTGTGTCTCAGGGTTTTCCCAAATATAAGATGAGGATGTAAGGCCTCTCTGGGTGACTGAATGACTTGAATGCTTTGATTCTCAACAGAAAGAGATAGAGAAAATTTTAAAAAACTGTTTCCAAATTGATAGTAAAAATAGATAGCCCCTAATTATTCTGCCACTGGCTCTTCTCCACTTTGTCAGAGCAGTTCTGGTTCTCAGTGAGGAAGAGGATGCTCTGCACATCACACAAGATATACAGAGTCAAACGAGTCAATCTCCAGCTTTCTCTGACTGCTCCAGTGAGCGCTACAGTGTTAATGGTGAATAGAAGAGAAATGGCATATTTACTCATTCTGATTTCACTTGCTGTAATGGGAAGTCATTCTCCTGAAGTCAATGGCATTGCAGTGGTGTAAGAGCTGTATGAATTTCTGTGCCCTCAGGCTGATGACAAAAATTGTTTATGACCATACCATAGCAAACACAAATAGAAAAGGCCTCAGAGCAGGGTAACATTCTGTAAATGATATAAAAGCAACGTATTTAGCAGATGAGCATTAAAGTAAGCAGGAGCCAGAGGAAGGCTTGCTGTTTGGCTGGTATACAGAGCTCTCCCCAACGTTTTGCCTTTCTGCACCAGCATAGATCTTCAGCTCTTCTAGAATCAAGCTTCCCTCACCAGCCATCATCTACTGGCCAAAAAGGTTCACAATAAAGCAAAGATGTTCAATCCCCATAAAAGATGGATGCATAGGAGAGGTACTTGGAAAAGGGCAGCTGTAATCTTTCTGGCTATTCCAGCTTCGTGCTTAGTGTTGGAAAGCAGAACAAAAGACAGAGGAAAAAGATGAAGGAGGCTGAGGAACTGAGAGGACAAAACCTGTTGCTGTAGCAGAGGGTAACACTCTTGTATGGCAAACTCCAAGCACGAGGTCCAGCCGTGGCCTGTGACATTCCCCTCCCTGCAGCCACAGCCCTGTGTGGTGACGTCCCACCTTGCATCCTCTCACTCTGATGCTGGCCGTGGTGCCCCAGAGGCTGGAGGTCATTGAGCAGTGGGTAGGGAACCAAAAAAGAAGGGTACATGGGAGGGAAGAAACCAAAAAGCAGTTCAGCAACATAAGGGTACATATGAAGAATGAAATGGGGGAAAACAGTGTTGCTTTTTGGCTTCAAGAAAGTGATATAGACCATTACTCCTTAAAAAAGAAAAAGGGCATTTAATCTGGTCTTGGGACAATGTTGGAGCAGTTATTCAGGGAAAGTGGGATGGAAGGCTACAGAAGCCACAGGTCACTGGAGGCAGGAGATTGTAACAAGGTGGGGGCTGGTCTCTTCTCCCAGGCAACAAGTGATAGGAGAAGAGGAAATGGCCTCAACTTGCACCAGGTGGTTTAGATTGGATATCAGGAAACACTTCTTCACAGGAAGGATTCTTAAGCACCGGAACAGGTTGCCCAGGGAAATGGCTGAGTCACCAAAACTGAGGTATTTAAAAGACATATAGATGTGGCACTTGGGGACATGTTTTACTGGTGGACTGGGCAGTGCTGGGTTGATGGTTGTACTTGGTGATCTCAAATGTCTTTTCCAACTTAAAAAATTCTATGATTCTTCAGTTCTGTCCCTGCTTCAGTGCAATAGGATCTGCTTTGGGTCTGAAGGTGGGGGAGGCTTGAGAGAAAAAGGAAGGCAGAGTTCACATCTCTCTTTCTTTGCAGCTGCGCAGTCCTTTTTCATCTACAACAGTGGATTTGGGTACATTCTACATACAACTCACCTGATTAGCTAAAGGGGATTATATTAATGCAATTTCAAGCATAGGAAGTCTTAAATCAGCTTTAATTTTACAGGAGCATATTAACTGCAGGGCTTTTCAAAATTTTTTTTTTTAAATTACTACAAGCATGTCCTTGGGGAAGGTTGCAGCAGTTTTACTGCAACAGCTGAAACTATCGTGGGCTTTGTGAGGGAAACCTCAATTTCCCAGTTTTACACCCTCATCAGAAAAATCCCTTTTCAGCTCTTAAGTCCAGAGATACCCACCCAGTAAACTACAGTAAGTAACAGGTTATTCTGAATGGTGGCCTTGGGAGGAAGGGACAGCTTGCTCCAGGGAGTTGAGGTTGGAAGTTCCTCGTTGGAAAGCTACCAGGAAAAGTACCAGTGCTGGGCTGGGAGAGGGTGACTGGGAGATGGGGGAAGCATTTTTAAGGTATGCAGGGAATAAGTAGAGCAAGGCCAGGGAAGTGGTAGGGCTGGGGGATGGTCTTGCTGATGGACACTTAAACAACTACATCACCAGTCCAAAATATCTCAGTTACTGAAAGCTGCCTACAACTTAGTTATTTTCTTTTTCCAGCAAGGAAAATATTATGTCTTATGGGAAGTCACGAGGATGACATACCCAAGAACATTGCATATTTGATCACTAATCATATAAAGTAAACATCTTCTAAATATTTCCAGCAACATCTGTCCTAGTTTAACTACTGGTTTATGTTGCATTCCTTTATGGAATAATATCCGAGAAAGCAGAGTGTCACTGCCATCCATTACAGGAATTAAACTTGTGGGCTTTTCCTGCTTATTGGAGGTGAATGCCCTTTATCCTTTAAAAACCCCTTTCTTCTCATTTTCCACCATTGCATAATCCTGATTGTCCAAAAATTACAGTGCTTGCCTATGATCTTGTATACTTAATACTTGGCTTGGACAAAAAGGGAGCACAGTGAGATAGTGATTTCACTCATAATGGGGCAGAGAATGCAGGAAAAAACCCAACAACTGCATCAATTTAACAGGAATACAACCCTAATTTTCTGGGGATAAAAAAATAAAACCAAATACAAACAAACAAAAAAACCTGACCCCCCATCTTTGAGCCAGTAGAAGAGATTAGCCTCATACTCCAAAGGAGAAAAAAAAAATAAATCCATAAATGACTTAAAACTGAAAAGAACAAACAATAGCAAAGAAGAATGTGAACAGAACTCCCCCTATAGAGGAGGCCACTGAGACAAGGCACATTTGTCCTGTACTAGGATATATAGATTATATGTGCTATAATAAGAAGTAATGTATTAAGCAGGTATATGTGCTGGCATTTTGGAGAGAAATATTTCATTTTTACTGACAGGCACTGCCTTCTTGGTAGATTTGCCAAAAGACTAACTTTTTTACAGCAGAATTTACAATGCATCTCAATTCTGAGCAGAAGTGTGGGTGTATATCACAACTGAAGTAATTCCTTTCTGTCAGTGAAAAGACAATTTTTTTTTTAGAGTAAGAAAAACAAAGAGAAACCTCTGGTGCTACTAGAGTAGTAGAATTCCAGCAACTTTAAAAAGTTGGGGATGGGAATTCTCTGTGACTTTGAAATACGCAGAAAAGTTTTTTGAGGCTGTGAAATACCAACATATATTGGTCCTTGAACCACCTCTGAAAAAGTCAAGTTTTTCACTCCTGAGAAAGAGCAACCCCAAGAAATGCAAGCACCTTATAGCTCTGTCAGTTCTAAAAAGCAACTGAGGTGTGTCAAATGCCAGTTGTCCTATAGGGATGTTTACCCCTCTTTTATCACCCCAGGAATGTCTCTGGTATACTGTAAGATGAGGGTAGCTGAAGTTGTGCAGAAGGAGAAAGGTTGTGAGGGTGAGAAAAACCCTGTAATTTCTTAACAAGGCAGATGTTCCAACATAAGGTGAGGCCAGTGTGTTTTACTGAGTCATTGCCAGCTCCGTCACTCCTGTGGCAGCAGTTCTCCTTGTCCATGCAAGTGGTGGATCCTCCCACTATTGATCCAAGAATTGGAAAAGAGTTATTTAGCATTTCAGATCATCAATGAGTATTTTGGCTCACTCACCCAAGCAAGAGAGAAACAAGGAGAGGACAGCTGTATGAGGCTGGTTTTCTCCGTGGGGATTTTTACCCCTGGACGACGTTGACTTGTTTGCTGATGCTCCTGTGTTGGTTGTCTGTCCTGTCAATGTAAATCCCCTCAATTCTCATCAGCATGGAAACCAGTAACCTGGCATTGGGCTGCTAATATTCCAATTTCTCTTCCCTGTAAAGGATGTTTGACTCAGCTTTTGGAGTCTCAGGAGTGAGACAAAGGGTAATGGGCAGTGGGACGGAAACAGCAAATACAACTANTTTTTTTTTTTTTTTAATGCTTAGATGTGGACTCTGCAAATCAGAGATATCAAGGCTGACCTAAAGATACAGAGTTAGTTTCCATAGCAATGAGACCTATGAGTTCTCAAAATATTCAAGTCTCTATTAGGCTAGAAGCAGATAAAAATAATTTGCTTACATAAGGGCATGCCAGATCTCATGTAGCAAAGAGTTCGATTTTAAGCACATGAAGATAATGGGTCTCCATATGTACCTGAGTCTTTTATTTTCCTGGGAAGGAAACACTCTTGGTGTGAAAAAGTGCCCTTATGTCCCTAGCTGGCTCTTTTTCAACCTTGACCCCCTTGCCCAGGACCTTTGCCTGTGCTTTCTGCTGTTGTGCTCCCTTTAATGCAGACTTTGGGTTTTCCCATGGGACAAATTGGTTCCATTTCACAGAGAGCAAGAGGCAGCATTGAGCACTCGTCCTTTGTACAGCCTCCCCTCTAGCTTGGCTGGGGGCACCTAGGACCCTCCACCTCATGATTTGGGTGAGATCAGATACACTGACAACGAGGAAGGAGCACGCTCTGAAAATAGTTGTACTTATTAGGTAGGTACTCACAGGAAATATCCTCATCCCTTCTTCCCGTCTCTCCAGCAAGGTCTAGGTGGAGTTACAGAGACGTGATGGATCATGCACTGCATTTCCTAAGCACAGACCCTGCAGCATTCCAACCGGAATGGCATGAAGGGAATGAGAAGTCCCTGCCACCACACCACGCAGAGCACTGGTGTGCTGCACCACGAGGGTGTGTCTGGCCACTCTGGTGCTGTCCCAGCTAACGCCACGCTGTGCTAGTGAACCTAACATACGCTGGGTGTAGCTCACTTGGAATGACATTGCGAGGGCAGGACTGCAAATTTAAAATGCTTCTATCCTCCATTTTCAGTTGTTTTGCTGTAAAAATGCAGAGGAAGCCACCAGTAAACATGCTTGAGCCGAGTCCTTTTGTAACCAGTGGTACTAAATCATATAATAGCTCATGAAGCTGATCTCTGAGGACACCATGTTCCTTTAGAAAAATCTGAAATATGTTCCATGTACTCATGAATTACACCAAAGTTATTTAGCTTTAAAAGGCTTTTCACAGATTAGCACTGTTTCCAAGACTGAAGAGAATCTGAAGAGAATCAGTTCTGAAAGGTACGTCAGGGAAAGCAAAAAGCCAATAGTGAAAAATAATCCCCTGAATATTTCAGGCAGTTTCTAAAAAAAAAAAAAAAAGTGTTAATGACTCTCAGCATATTGGGAAGACCTAATTTAATTTTCTAATAGTGCAGCCTTTTGTGAGACACTCCATTAGCTAATTGAATGCATTTCATTTATTTATTTCCAACTTGGGTGACTTTGTTTTCCTATCCACCTTCCTGTGGTGAAAAACAAATAAAATATTCCCCAACAGCAAATTGCTGTTCCTTTGTTCATCCATCAATTTAAACTAGGATTACTTTCCAAGCACTTAATAAGGTGCATGTCTTACGAATGCTTTATGAAAATGACAGAGCTGCAACACTGCCTGGTGGTGCTGGCTGCCTTCCAGTGGTGGACTGAAGACACCATGGCATCACAGATTTTATGGAAGGGATTTTTATCTTGTAGCTTGTTACCAGGCTACAAGAGTCTCAGCAACACACTACTCTAATAACCAAAATAAGCAGTAAGTTGACAATGACTTCCCACTCCCAGCACATGAGGAAGCATACCCATGCCATAGCTTAGAGAGCAATTGTAGCTTTTGGAGACCAGCTGGCCCATCTGTTCCTGGTGCTGCTGCTACTATCAGCAAGGTGGAGCTCAGCTTGGAGGAGCTGCTCAGGCTTTTTCTTGGGCCTGTCTCTCATGCCCAGTTCAGCCCCTGACACCTCTGGCACCACCTCTGCTCTTCCAGGGTGTACAAACAGGCAATGGGGGAAAAAAGGAGTTGCTTAATATGCTGTGAGAGCTCCTTATACCACGGATCACCGTGAAGGGAAGCACAGTCCTGAGGGCAGCAGCTCCTGTTTGCAGCATACAGAGGTGAGAGCAAAGGGGAGGGAGAAAGAGACTCAGCAGAGCTGTGTCTGCGTGTCTGTCTGCATGGCCTTGCCTTCTCCTGCAGCACATCTGAGGCAATGCAGAGACGTGGTCACATCTGCTGAGCAAGAACAGGACACCTTTCCACAGTCCTGGGAGCAGGTGGGCATGTTTGGAGACCTGCTGTGACTGTGAAGGCACGTCAGTCATCACCTGCTGCTTCCCAGGCAAGTTCTGGGGAATTTGGGCATTTCTCATCTTCCACTGGAGGTCACTGCCTTGCATACATTAATATACTGAATGTCCCAGTGGTTATTTTGGGGGGAAGGTGAGAAGACACAATGAAACTCCTTGGGCAGTCCTTCTCCACAAAGGCCCCTGGTTCATTTCACAGCTCTGTATTTTACCGAGATTGTGAGTACCTCAGCAGTCAGAGCTCCTGGTTGGGGTGAACCTCTTACGCTCATATATTCCTGGCATGGTGTAAGTTCTTTGCACATGCATGGTTTGGTGGAAGAGCTCTGCCAGTCTCATAAGGCCTTTTTCTACTGCCAGTCTTCAATTTCTGTAATGCATTCCTAGCTGTAGATGATTATTAGTTTATAAACATGAGATTTCTTTCAAGATGCTTTAACCAAAATAACTGGCAAAATTAATTCTCACTAAAAAAGGAAATGGGGTTCTG
This sequence comes from Edolisoma coerulescens, assembly GCA_013397115.1. Classification (NCBI taxonomy): domain Eukaryota; kingdom Metazoa; phylum Chordata; class Aves; order Passeriformes; family Campephagidae; genus Edolisoma; species Edolisoma coerulescens. The sequence continues at coordinate 1,363,740 of VWZW01002320.1, read as the reverse complement.
TGAAACAGGGCTCTCTCTTCAAAAGGGATTAAATACTCGCTAGAGAGCTCTTCTAGCTGCTTAAAATGTATTGTAGTTTAACTCTTGAATACTTCTGTGGATTTATGACAAAATATCAGCTAAATACTTTATTCTCAAAGGTTTTCTGCAGCAGTGGGTGCCAGTGATAGGATTTCACTAGATCTGTTGAAATTCAAAGTCAAGTATGCCAATAATTTGCCCATTCCAGGGATTTTCAGAGTAGTTCCTCGTAGGGCACTAATTCGAGCAAATGTTAAAAAATTAGTACACGGTTACCATGGACTTTGGTACCAATGTGTTGATTCATCTTCAGCAGCCTGTCAAGTCAGCATGCTCTGCCAAAGAGAAACAGAAATGTGGTACCATGTTAACCTTAACACATACGTGACACCCTCAAATAGTGCTGGGAAAGAAGACTAGCTCCATTTCCACCTGGAAGATTTAGATAGAGGTGTGACAGTGAAACTAGAGAATGTGAAAAATGACAATCACTAGTTGCTTCTACATTGTGCAAGTGTTGCAGAGACAGTGGGCTTGGCACTGGATTACTCCTTTAAAAGATTACTCCTTTGAAATTTTGGAAAAAAATACCTAAAGAGGTAATAAAGCGTCACTTAGAGAAATGCCTTCCTGCAGAGTTTTTAAGCAGAGGAAGAGTAGCTGAAAGAGTAAGGAATTATTTGAAATGCATCTAAAGGTCACAAATGGAAAACAGAAAATGGATAAGATCCAAAGTGCACTACAAACTGTACCTCTGAGGTCATAGGACACAAATACAGCCAGGATAGCAAATATCACTGTAAATAAGTCAAGGTTCAATTTTCAGTAATAAGCTGTATTTTAAACTTAACTTGCTTGAGTGAGATAACCACATGTATTACATTTATCTTGGGGAGAGAAGCAGCAGTGCAATTATGTGTTTGTCAGCAACACTCCAAGTAGTCTTTGTTTGAATTCCTGTCATGCTTATCAGCAGGCAGGACTTGGACCATTTGTTGGTAAAAGAATTGCTACAAGTAGCTGAATCAGAGGCTCAACAGAACAGGGTGGCTTAATTGTTCTCCCCGAATTCTCTGCTTTTCATCTTACTTGCTCGGTGTAATTGCTCAGGTCCTGTGCAATCAAACAGCACATCAGACATAGATTAAGCAGTGACAATTGCTCAGGCAATTTCGTTTTCCTTGTCCCACAGAGCTCAAGTAACTTCTGATTTGCCCAAGCTATACTTAGAGCAGTAGCTGGACAAAGCCTTCAGACTGGCCCATGTCTTCCAGTTTGTCTACCCATTCACAGCTGTCCTTCCCTTCATCCCTGCTACTCCTCTTTCTCTACATTTTCTTTAGGACTGTACTAAAACAGTTGTGTGTGTCTGATGGCCTCTTCCAACTGCTGAAGAATTTAGACATGCACTTATAAAAATAAGCATCCCTTTTCCCGGCCAAAGTCTAAAACAAGATCCATTTGTGGATCGGTGCAGGACTAGCAAGTCTGAGCATCAGGGAATAACTGCTGCAAGGGAAAATTGAATTTATCTCCTGCAGGTGTCAAAGCCCAGTTAGAAACATTCTGAGGAGACAGCTGGGTAGACATTGGTGCTTGGATTGAGGCACACAGATGGAGATGCTCACTCAGATGGAGAAGGACTTGCCAGCACTTCTGTGGCTGTCACAGCAACCCACAGCACAGAAGGGGACACAGACCCTTTTTCCTGTGCTGGGCACTGAAGGCTGAGTCCCCCACAGCAGCCCCCTGAGCTGTCTCAGCTGACAAACTTGGGGACAGCAAGGCAGCCTGCACTGGGACATCCATCACAGCAATCAGTAGGAATTACATTTTTTGGTGGGTGGTTTTTTGTGGGCTTTATTTTTTTTTTATCCTGATAAACCATTTTGAGAGATAAGGGGAGCTTATAGCAACTGTGATTCTCAGACATGTCAGAGGAAATAAACCAAAGTTTTTCTGTGGTCTTCTCTGGCAGACATGAACAATTCACTGTACAAACTCTAGTAAAAGGAACAAGAGCAAATTACTCTTAAAAATTTAATTGGGTTTGATTCCACTGTGCCATTTGCACTAAAGGGAGATGATTCCTGATTGAGGGGGGGGATTTAAGCTCTCAGGTCACTTCTGCCTGTGCAGCTCAGCTCAGAATACAGCTCCAGTGATCTTATCTCTCTTATCTTACCCCTCTGTACCAGCTGTGCGCGTTCAGGCTCAAGTTCACGGAGTCAAGTGCCTCACATCAGTTGAATCCATATTGCCTTCAGGGTCAAAAGCTCAAGTCCCTGACACCACCTACCTCCCGCTTGCCTTTCCTTGTCTGGACAGGCAGCCTGACTATTTCTAGGAAGTGCAAGCAACACCGAGGGCTGGGGGGTTTGGGCCGAGCGTGAGGTCAAAGCCGACATGACAGAGCAATTAGATAATCAGCTTCTGAAATCAGTGGCTATTAAACATCTGCAGCCCAGACAGCACGGTGAGTGGCATGTAGCAGGGTTGAGGCTGAGGGTCTATCAGCTGAACCAGCAGCTCCTTCCTCCAAAGACAGGCGGGTATTTGGGAAGAGCAGGTGATCTGCCTTCAGCTCCTCTGCCCCATCATGGCCATTAGGTGTGGCAGGGCAGGCAGGTTGTCCTCTGGGCTGGATTTGGACCATGGGTCGCAGTGCAGAGCTTTCTGTATCAGAATAGGACTTATCTCCATGATGCATTTAGATTTTTTTTTTTTAATCATTTGATACAAGCTTAATCAAGTTGGCATTTTAAGGGGTTTTGTTTTTATGGCTCTGGCTGTCATGGAAACAAGCTCAACTAAGAAAGAATAAACCAGAGTAAAAGCCAGAAAAAGAAGCAAAAGACCTGTTTTAATCTGTAACTTAGGGAACTCTGCTCCTTGGGCGCAGTGTGGAGTTTCTCAGGAGCAAGGCTGGGGAAGGCAACTGCAATTGCACAGAGCAGATAAACCCCACATGCACTGCTGACCAGCAGACCTGATCAGGACCTCACTGTGCAACCTGTTCAGGCTTAAATACTCTCAGTCCAGACACACAAACTTTGTGTTGAAGTCTGTTATTGTTTTAAAATGAAAATGAATTTTAATTTTTGCTTTTGCTACCATCTATCATTTTCCGTACTCTCAGTAAGCACTCATGCAGACCTACAAATGTGGATGGCACTTCACTGACCAGGGAAATTGCTTCCCTGCAGCAATTGCTCAGCTCAGGGGGGGTGGGGAGTGAGGGCAAGGGCTTCTTGTGGTGAGAATGCGTAGCAGGAAAGCTTTGGAGGTGGGAGTGCATAGCCCTTCTGCACAGCATTGATTTTCACTCTAGCTATTTCAAAATAGGGCTGGGTGATTATTTTTGTATTTTTTTTTTAATTTACTGGAAAACAGCTCATTCTATTAATGAATTTGAGTTCAATTTTGCAAAATTTTCAAATGGAAAAAAGAAATATGCTGCAAAAACAGTTTCAAAATGTCTTTTTTTTTTCCTGTTTTGAAGGAAACATGAGTGGTTTTGGTTTTCCAATCCTAGAAAAATATTTGTGTTTTAGTTTATGCAAAATATTTTCTCCCCTGTGTTTTCAAGTCAACAGGCCAAACACAAATAACAGGTTCTTTCATCCTTGTTTGTGCAGACAAAGAGACTGTCCTGTCTCTCTGTCATTTTAACCAAGGAATTCTCTTTGCATTTATTCAAACTGATTCTTGTCTGTCTTCTAGCAGAAGAGCTATTGTGTTCTTTATTGTGTAAATTTCACCACACTACAAAATCATATTTATGTCTCTACAAAGACATTATTTAAAGCACCATCTAGAGAAATGATACTCAAGAAACCAAAAGCATTTGTCTATAGAGAGAGTGCACTTGTTTGGTGCAATCAAGGAGACAAATAAGGGCTGCAAAGTGTCATCTCTATGGCGACAGCATTAAGGCCCTTGTTCAGCATGCAGTGTGCTTTCACTTTCAAAAATTTGGGGGTGTTAACATTGGCAGAAGCCCTGTGAGCCAAGAATTACCACTTTGTACAATATGTTTGAAAGCAGTATTCTAATAAGTCTGGGTGCCTTAAACATGCTTGGTTAGAACACCTCAACCGTGTATCTGTGGTGTAAAGGACAATAAATATAAGCACTGTGTTTTATCTTAAAATTTGTTAAAGATCATATGACAAATCATGAGCTAGAAGTTTTATTTTCCTAATAAATTGCTCTAAAAGCTATTTACTTTAACTTCACTAAGCAGCTTAAATTGTTTTTATTTTAATCTCTGTTGAGAGCAATAACTGCAGATCAAGAAAGAGAGCAGTGAAATTTGTTGATGCTTAGATATTTAAGAGAGACCTGGAATCTATGTCTGCTATTGATTTTACATGAAGAAAATGGTTCAGATCCATTTTAGTACTAGAAAAAGCCCACTTGGAAGTACAAAGTAGGCCATAAAATCTATAGACTGTAAAAAAGAAACCCCATTGAATACTGAGAGTTCATTTATGAATAGATAGCTGATAATGGGAAAAACCATCTACTGGTATGCTAAATTTAACTTTCCTTTGCTGCATAGGGGGCAAGGGGCAAGGCAGGAGGGCCTCTGGTCACCCATGCAGAGCTCAGCCTTTGCTGGCCTCTCTCATGGGCAGAGCTGCAGGATGTCAGGCTGTGGTGGCACGTTTTGTGCAGCAGCTTTTCCTGTGATTGAGAGAGACCTCACATCTCCCTCGTCTTCTGCTGCAATCCGGGCTGCGTGCTGGCACACAGCAGTGCCCGGGATGTACCCACTCACACTGGACAAGTCTTTCCCAAAAGACTGCTGCTTCCTAAGTACACACAGCTCTGCACAAGGGTGCAAATTGCCCCTTAGCTCTCTGCTTTACTGCTTTTTTGGTCAGAACAGAAAGAATTCGGGCCACATTGTTAAATTCAGAGAAGCAATATCACAAATACAGTGTATAGGTGTAGCACACATACACCTCTTCATGGAGGTTATTCACACGCGCAAGACATACATGTGAACCCTAATCTGTGTTTCCCTAACTTGGACTCACACCAGATCCATTTCAGCAGGAAAAGATTTTTGAGCAAAGGCAGGAGATGTTAGTCAATACAGCATGGACAGTGCACATCTTCCCTGGACAGACTTTGCAGGGAAATTATCAATGAAGATTCAGAGTTTGGCCTACAAAGGTGGTGTACAGCAGGAGTGCAGAATGGATGCACTGAGGGATCCAAGGAGGCTTCAGAGGGTCTGAATGCTGCTGACTTCTGTCTCCCTGCATCACATTAAGTCACAAAGGATCAGGCCCTAGAAGTTAAATATTTATCAGTTTTGTACCAGATATCAGTTCCTTCCAGAGAGGTCTGGTACAGTCAGGTTTCTTATTTTCAATGGCTAGTTAGCTCAGTCAATTAGCTCCATCAGCTTATTACGCTTCTACCTGCAGCTCTTCCTTATGTTACCAAATATTTTCCTTTGCTTGTGAGTAGTTTTGAGTGGGGGAAAACGAACAGGGAGAGTTTCTTCTCTTTCTCTTCTTTGCATCCAGTGGAAAGATCAAATAGGAAAGTCTACCCCTCTGTCTTGCTCCTCTTCCCCCTGGGAAAGGTAGTGGGAGGGGATAATCTCTTGTGCGTTTGGGAAGAGAACACCAGATGCCCATGAGGACCAAAAGGGCAGCTGTCTAGAGCTGATCACCCTGTGGCTGGTCTTTTCTATTTGAGGGGACTCCTGGTCAGCTACAAATTCAGTTTATCCCTACAACTTTCCTTCAAAGGTCTTCAAGAAGCATGAAAGACCCCTTAAGCTCAAAATCTGGTTTTGTATGAGCAGATAAAAGTCAAAGCAAATTTTATAATGGCAGAAAACTGAGGCTGAAACCAGGCTCTTAAAGGTTTGTACACACACTTAGCCCTGCTCACTTGGTCCATGGGCCATGGGTCCTCACTTCCAAATTCACTCCTGCTCTTTCACCATCTTCCTGGGTTACAGCAAATGTTATACAATGTCCTTTAGCTCCCCAGAATTATTTTTCTTTCCTTTACTTCAGGAACCCATACATCTGCTGTTCCATTAATTTTTCTAATCCAAATTATACCACAGTTTTCCAGTTCCCAAGATTTCTTATTTCTACTTGCTTTTCCTAGGGGTCTCGCTCTGTCCTTGGGAAGCCTCGTCCCTGCCAAGCAGGCCCATTTGCTCCCAGGAGAGACCAATTTCCCTGCCCCTCACAGTGTCCACTTAATGAATTATGTCTGTTTTCAACGTGGTGTATAACAGGCAAAACCCATGAATAACTGATATACTTCCTCTATTTTTGGTGGTTTAAGAAGGGTGTACTTGGATGGGTATAGAGTGTTCAATGTAGGCGTGTTGCAGCATGTTATAAGAGCACCTTAACTATTGAAAAAGCTTGTTTAAGGAAAAGAAATTGTAGTGTATTTCCATACAGCCCTAAATAAATCAAAATCCTAGCCTATTTGGGGCTTCTAAAACTACTATGCTATAAAGATAACAGTGTTAAATGTAGCCATATTATCCACATGTGAATTTGCACGCATATGTGTAAGAAAAAATGTGGTGTATGTCATATCCACATGTATACATTTAAATTATTTCAGAAACCAAGCTGTAGTGCTTTTAATTAGTCATGACTTATTGCAAATAGGACTTCAGAGGTGTAAGAGGTTCAAAGACTAGGTCAAGTGGAAAGGGGAACAAATTTAGGGTGTCTGAAGCCTGTTATCTACTTCTGCACCCCATGTTCTGCATCAGGCTGACTGACATGCAGGTTTGCATAATTACCAGGGTCTGTAAGCATACAAACCCTGTGGGATTCTGGTCACACAGAGGCTGCAAACCTGATGCTTTGTGTGTCTCTGCAGTGTTTGGGAATCATCCAGGAGGGATCACTTCATGGCTCATATCACATTAGACCTGGCTTCCTCTAACAGCTCCTACTGCATGTCTGTCTGCTCTAGTCATGTGGGAAAATGCAGCCCACAGCCTCTCAGCCCCCTTGAAAGCAGACATTGTATTGTGCCATGTAGCTTGCTTCACTTTTTAATCTGTCAGCTGTATTCTCTCTTGTTCCTTCCTTAGCCTGTGATGGATCTTGGCCACGAGGATGATTCAGAATGAAAGTGCAAAGGAGAGCAAAACCTTTTTCCTGCCTTCTGCAGCTCAGGTAATTTGATAGACAAAGTCTTTCTCACCTTAATCTGTGCTCCACTCTGGAAATGTTTGCTGGTGAAGTTGCTGAGTTTCCTCACACACCACCCAATTTTGCCAGGGTAGTGATGTCTGTGAGGTGACACACATGAAGGGTGGGGGCTGGACGCCACAAATAGTTAGCATTGCACATGCTGCCTATCACTGCAGATGTAATTCCTGTGGAGGGAGTATGTTCAGGCTTCCTTGTTCTATAATCATGTATAGCATCCGGGCCTAAAGACAGAGAAGTCAGAGAAACTCACTATTTAAGTTATTTTTGCTTATAACCCATATTAGTATGATTTATTTTCATTTATCTTACTTATAAAGCAACAATTTTATGTGTCTGTTCCACTTTGCAAGACCCTTGTACTTGTTATACCTTTTGTGAGAGTGCATCTCTAGCAGTGGGGGTCACATAACACTTTCTGCTGCTCTAAAAATCTGGCTATTGAAAAAGCAGTGTGCCATGAAACAAAATTAGTCTCCATGTAAAAAGCAACTTTTTGTCATTTTTGATTGAGTGCCTACCTGTTAAAATGGTGCTTTCAGTTTTATTCATATAAACTTGTTCAGGAAATGAATATGTATTGGCCAAAGATATGAATTTAAAGTGGGTTTGGTTTACTAAATTAGATTCCATGATTTTATTCTAATCCACAATTAAAGTGGCTTTAATTCAGTTTAATTTATCTCAATGTCAATTTAAAATATGGAATACAAAGTCACTTTGAATAATAAAACCCAGCAATTTTAAGAGACTTTTCATGTCATCCAGAGATGTGTCTACAAGGAATTTTAGTGCAGAATTATGAAACGGTCTGGATTTATGGAATGAGATGCTGTTGTGGCTGATCAGGTGCACACCCAGAAGGCACAGTGCAGGAAAAGCAAAATAAAGCTGTACTCCCCATTGCTGGTGGGACATCTGGCTGGAAAACCTCACAAGTCCCACCCAGCCTGAGCACCTGAGTTTTCTTTGGCAGCAAGAGAGGAGGCTGGAGGGTGAGGCACAGAGCTGACTTCAGAGTTTCATTCCTGCTCAGGTTCACCAGCAGCCTCCACAGCACTGCCTTATGGTCAGCAAGGCACAGGCAGTGGTATCTCTGCAAGGAACCCTGTGCTCCTACGGGCTGTATGGACTAAATATAAATAACTAAATTGGGTATTTTCTTCAGCAACACAGAGAGCTAGAAACTTAACCTGAAGGCCAGTTATTGTGAGCTGTCTCTGCCCTGCACTGACAGGACGAGAGTGTTATGGGAACTCATCAATCACCAAAGTCTCTGTAGCATCAATTTACAGCCTGAGATTAGTATTGATATTTTTACTGCCAAAACTGAGGGCTGTTAGAGCTTGACAGCACATGAAGGCAGATTTTTGCCTTAATGGTTATTAAAAAGCGCTTGGATAATAGCTTCAAAAGAGATATCCCAAATTTAGTATGACCAAGTTGTAGAGATCATGATTGTCTGAGAGGCACAGTCTTGTTACCATTACCAGCATCACCTCTATAACTGGGACTTTATCATGATTCAGCCTTTGAACATAATTTAGTCAGACAAACCCCACACAGGTTTCCAGCTGAGGAGGAAATATTCGTGACAAAAATGTAAATTCTAGAAATATTGCATCATTATAGTGGAAGACAGGTCTTTCTTTGGACAACAACCAGAGTGGCTTCTGCACTGCCCTAGAGCTTTGTCACACAGGGAGAATGTAAAGCATGGTGTGGGTTCAGGCATCTGAAAAAGCCACAAGCCACACTTCTAGTTAAAAGGAAAAACATTAGAAGCATGCTGACAAAGTCTCCTACTGGAGCAGCAGCTGATGATGCCAGATTACTTCATTGCTGCTATAGGTTTAAATCAATTCCCTGCTGGTCTACTGATATTTATGCTATTGCTTTAGGTAGTACAGCTGTATTGATCCAGACTGAAGTTGAAAAAAAAAAATCATCCTCCAAGCTATCATAGTTATCACAAAATAAAAACAAAAGTGCAAAACAGGAGGGTGAGATTTCACATAGAGCTGCTCTTGAAAAGGGGTGAAGCAAAACAGGAACAGATAGGAACTTTTTTTGTGAAGCAATTTGGAACCAGAATAGTTTCTAAGTTTCTCAGTTAATCATACTGGATTTTCAAGTATAGATAATACTTGACTCCTCTTCCTAGGCGAGGGTTTAATTTCCAAGCCTTTTATTTTCTCATGATGCATATTAACTGAAAATAGATCACTGTGTGCAGAGGCAACTGAAACGAAGATCACTCCAGTACAGTTCAGAGTCAGATAAGCCTCTCAGTTAATGTTGACAGTTTTGCTTTGACTGTGTTGCATTAACAGGTAAGGACACCTTTTAAAGCTGGGTTCAGTCCTAGTCAGCATGGGGCTAAAATTTAAGTATGGGTAGTCCATGCAATGCTTTCTTTAACATCATATCCATATTTCCAGTGTCCTGTAATCAGCAGCTGAGCTCTGAGGAGCAGGTACTACCTGAGTACACTTCTCTGAGTTAATGGCTGATGTACAGTGTGGTTCCAAGGCCTCTTCATTATGGGGTCCTGCTAATTTATAGCATTTTTCAGTGTTATTTAGAGATTGGGGGGAAATCTTCCTCAGATTGCTTCACTAATCTAGTTTACAGCAAAGCTTCAAAACGGTCACACCGGCACAAGTGCAGAGGCAATGAACTGTGCCATAGGTGCAATAATAAAATGCAGAAGCCTCTAAAACCAACTTTGCTGCCAGAGAAAATACAGCTTGGATTTGTGTCCTGATTTTTCTATCAGGTTTATTATTTTTCAGCTCCGTAGTCTGGACTGTCCTGTCACTGTACACTCACCTTTTCAGAGAAGAATCCACACTAATTGCACGTGTTATTCTTCTGTCTGGGCTTCAGAAGAAACAATGTGTTTGAATAATTGGTAGAAATTGAACTGTAATTTAATAGAAAACCAAGCAGTCTCTCAGTGCTTCCCACTGTGTGATTAACATTCTGTAAGGAATTCCCTCATGTTTGTCGTACAGAAAGCAAAGTTTAGACTTTTGTTCTTCCTTGCAGGAGGAAGGGAAAGGGTAAACAAAGGAAATCAATTATAAATGTTCCATTAATAAGGGTGAAGATAGAATATATCTGTCACTGGGAAAAACCCTGGCTTGATTCCCAAGGGACTGACTGCCTCTCAACAGTTTTGGCTGAGCAAAGGCGTTTGAGCGGGCTATTCTTGGTCAGATAAAGAGAGGCAGTGCTGGCAGCTCATGCACTGTGCAGACTTGAAATCTCTGCAGTATGCTCCCTAGCTGAGTCCAGATGCACTGATTCTCCAGGCACAGTGAAGGACATATTTATTTGATCAAGCTTTTGGAGAAAGCTGTGGGTATATTCCCAGAATGATGAATGGGAGAAGAGATGACAGTAAGAATGGCAATTATTTCAACAACACTGAGACTGGTTTTCCTTTTGTTTCACTGTTACTCCTGAAATATTAATTATAAGCTAGGACATTAAATTTTATTGATACTAATGTAAATAAATAATCATATAAATCTGAGCAGCCTTATTCCCCAGTAAACACATACGCTAGGAGGGCATATTTAAAAGCACAGAACCAAATCATTGGTAAATACAGAGCCACTGCTTAAATTTACAACACCCTTTAGGGAATCTCCTACTCCCTCAACAACAGAAATAGTTCATTCTACTGGCCAAATAGTAACTTCCAGATGGCATTAATGCGACCAGCTGAAGCTGGTGGTAAGGATTGCTGCTCGTGGTGAATATAGTTGTGCATATTTTGTGTAAAGTTTCAGAGAATAAAGGCCAAAATTGGCCTTGTCACCCTGTGATGAACATCTTTAACCTAACTTAAACCATATAAATACATAGCAAATACCATGAGTTGTGCTTGGTATTTCTCTGATTAACTCTTTTCAAATTAATTCCACGTGTGGACTTTTCTTTTTCTGGAGTTCCTGGTTCCAGTTTAACTGCAACATCCCGATTGCTTTCCAGTATAAAACGGCCACAGCTGGTGTTATCTAGCAATAGCTATTTCATGATGGCTTAATGAAAAGCATAAGCAGGCCCTAGACATGTGTTTACAACAGAACCTATTAATTTCCACACAAGCTGAAGGTACTCTGTGATTTTGCAGGAAGAGTGAGCTGCTCAGGAAACAGAGCCCCAGGACTTGTGATTCTAAATTACTGATAAAAAGGTTTTCTATTAAGTTTTAAAACTGCAAAGTCAAGCCAGACAAAGTGCTAAATATTAATTTTTGACGAAAAAATAAAGAAATAATAAAAAGCTGTTCTTCTCTTACAGACCATAATTTCAAATGTTGCTCCAAATACAAATGCATCTCTCCACTCATCAGGGACAGCATAGGCACCAACAGTTCCCGCATCTCTCTGCTGTTTTTTCCCTTTGTTTTTTGCTTATCTTTAGAGAAAAAGGTACCTGGGGTATCTCAGCCGCCTGAATACACCCCTGCAGCCACGGTGTTCAGCTGCTTGGTGTGGGAATCCACCCGCTGAGAACTACCCTGAGGCCATCATCTGACAAGAGGCAGCAGTGCTGGATGGGATGCCAGGTGCCATTTCCCTGCAGCAGGGCCATTTCCAGCCCCTCCACCTGCCTACCTGGGGGTGCCAAGGGCACTGAAACAACTGCTTCTCAACCACCTGGTAAAATGTTTCAGGGTTTTTTTCCGGTTTATTTTTAACACAGATCAGTTCACTGATCTCATTTTCCATGTGGCCTCAGGGGGGTGCCTTGGGAAGAAACAGTTGTGCCAAAACAAACAGCGTGAGATGGGAACAAGTGGCTGAAGGTCAGGAGTGCTGAGCTGGCGCTGTCCCGAGCAGCACTGCAGCCAGAGCGCTGCTCCCACCCGGCATGCACAGAGGGGTGAATGCCTTTGGGTCCCTGGGGCACTGCGGGCAACCTGGGGGCTGCAGCCGTCAGCAGATGAAGGCTGCTGCAGAAGGGTGGGTTGAGTCTTACAGTGTAACCCTTCTGGAGGCTCTGACATCACCCATCAGTTGTGGTACTTGCATAGAGCAGCGTAGTTCAGACTTGTGTATAGTCATGGTTCTTCTTCAGCACTTTCCTTTTCTACATGTATGTTATGAAGACAGAAATAATGAGGCCCTTAAAACACCGGAAGTGTTCTTTTAACACTCCAGTTAGATATCTTTGGAAGGTAACATGTATCACCTGCACTGTACTTCAAGTAGTATTTAACTCTGCTCTTATTAGCTTATCATTATTTTCCTAAATTTCATTAAGAGCCTGAGGCTGGAAAAGTGCACAAGAAATAAAAACAAGCTCTACTTTCCTGTCAGCTGCTAACAGCCTTTCAAGCAGTTAATTAGGATCTTCTATGAGAATAACAGAAATGATACAGTGAATAAGTCCTGCTTGGTCAGGTTTATTACCTAGTTTACCATCTTTGCTTCCTTGAGAAGGTGGTTTCTGAGGCTGTATGAGAAGGTCAAGCCCCTTTTGACCTTAGGGTTGTCAGCTGGATTGGGAAATCAGTAGAAATTCTAGGACACAGCTGTGGAGGTATGTGAGTGCATTATTTTTTTAAAAATTGGATCATGACAAGGGAGTCATATTTTTTGTTGAAATCAGAACCAAGAAGCTTACAGATACTATTACATAAATAAATCCCATTTTATTTTTAAGGAATTATTTAAGGGATTTAAAAAAAATAATCTTCTTATCTTTAAACCACTGGAAATGGAACAGTAAGCATAGGCCTATCCAGAATATTAGGAACTTTGAACATAGATGTTTGGTTCTTTATCTAAAGAGTCCTAGGCTGCATATGAAAAATATGCTAATTAGGAACCAGTCTGCTAACTTGTAAATCTGCAATAACACACTTGCTTCACTACATGCAACAGAACTCTATAAATAATCAGGTGAATTTTACTTTTCCTTTTACAAGGTATCAGTGTCACTAATAGCAAGCTGTGCATTCTCGATTAGCGATTATGTTGCTGAGATTAAGTTACTCGTGGTGCTTTAAAAATAACCTCGACTATTCCTCTTGTCTCAGAATTGCCTGGCACAAATCTTTGACAGGAGTGATGCCTGTGTCACACAATACTGTGGCGACATTATTGGATTAAAGACAGTCAGCAAGAAGGGTCCAAAGCACTTCCCAAGATAAGTTTCTTGGGAAAAGTGCTTCCTACGGAAAACCTATGCTCCTAAGAGAGTGTAATCCACCATCTACTGAGAATAACAGCAGCCTTACTGTGATATTAGATAGAAAGCAGGGTAGAAAAGCTCTTTGGTAGAAAAACCTCTTAGGACAGCATGTAGCACAGTAGTTGGATTGAAATAAGGTTATCCAATTTGACACTTTTCTGAAACTTGCTCAATTTTTTAATGGTATTAACAATGCTGCTGAAGAGTTGAGTAGGTAAACTGACAGGCTGCTTTCGTCTCTGGGTGCTATTTATACAACTCACACCCCGCAATTTTACCACTGTGTGCTCCTTCTGACAGGGAGTGGGGACAGTATCATGCAGGCTTTTAGTGAACAGACAATTCAGCATAACCTCCAGATATTATGCCACTGAATATGTTGGTTCTACAGCTATATCTTGAATATTGTGTGCAGTTCTGATTCCCCACTCTTACCAAACTCATGAAATGATCTGTTAAAAGGAGAAAAGATACAGAAAGGTGTTGATGTGGCTGTACTCATCTACCTGTGCCATCCTGTTAATCTTAACAACTGAAAACTAGCAGCAATCTAGAATCAAGGCCAATGTATTTGACTTCATTTTTTTTTCAGGAAGTTGACAGAAATGTTCTGTTCTTTCATAGAAATGACTGAAAAGGGTGTGGTAGAGAGATGTTAAATAATGACCTTTCTGAAGATGAATAAGGAGCAGTTGCAACGTCTCGTAAGCCAAAACCTAGAATTAAATTCCTAGAAACATATTTAAATATCAAAGAGAATTCTTTTTTTCACACAGCTCATAGCTAAATTGGGTCACCTTTTGGCACAAAGAAGCTGCAAGGTAAAAACCTGTGAATGAGATTTAAGAGCAGTTCTGGCAAGGATGATATCAAATCTTAATCTGACCCCAAACTGCAGATTTTATGTTCCTATGACTTGTACCTCAATAGTAGAAGCTACTGATGTACACAGCTTGAAGAGCACACACTGATATGTTCACTGCTAATGGAGCACATATACTGTATTACAACTCAATTTACACTATCCAGACATTGGTTGTAGCATTTTGGTATTTAAGAAAGAAATAGAATATTGAAGTACAATTTGTACAATTCTTGTTTAATTATTACAAGATATAAGTGCACTGAAATGTATCAGTCTCTAAATAAAATCATTATTAGCATGAGTCTATACACAGACCATCACTATAATATAAAAGCAGTTCCCAAAACACATACAAATTCTTTTAATAAAGGTACATATTTTTGTCAGCCCATCAATTTTATTCTGTGTTCTGCTCTTTTACACTTGTACATTTGAAATTCAAATGGAACTGTAGTAGGATAACACCTCTGAAGCTGCTTTTAACTAGAAACCCTGAGAAATCCTTGCTGATGCCCAGCAGGAGGTTTTCATTCAGCCCCTGGAGCAGAACCTCATTTTCTCCTTGAACACTGCCAGGGCTTTTTCTTCAATATGGAAGTGCAGGGCACATTTTAAGTAATGAATGAGAACTTCTGGGCAAGGCATAAAAGCTTCTACATTGAAAAAGCATCCAGTTCATGTTACTGTCCCTAGGTGTGCATGCCTTTATGTGCCTAGCACACAATAAATAATCCCTTGTGGTTGAAAAATACCCAGACACTTGATACGAAAAATGTAAACATCAAAATTATATTTTTTCTTTTTAGGCATCAGACTGTCCAGTGAAACAGAGACTATGGTACCATTTAACATACATTTCGTGTCACTGCCTAATCTTTACCGTGCTGCCTCCAAGTGAGGCCCACATCTGTTTCCCTGCATTTAATAAGTCTGCTGGAGACTGCCCACTGACAATTAAATTATTTGTCTTCAGGAAACTGGAGTTGTAGAGACCCCGACTTCCTGGGTTTCAGCTGCTATTTGCTGCTTCAGGGGTTCTTTGTCCAAAAAGGTGGATCCTGGGCAGCATCTGTGGCTCTTCAGGGTCTTCCACTCCATGAAAGAGATCTGAGTGAGGACATGCAGGTCTTTTTCTAGAGTTACTTTTTCTATGGTTCACTGAGTAATTTTGTTGAGATTTGGTATTTGGTTTTTTTGGTGCTGGCAAAAGATACGGAACAAAGGAGCCCCAAACAAAAATCTGTCTGGCATGCCTGTCAGAGATGCCTTGATTTCTGCCAATCCTCCAGCTGCTGGTTCCATCTGTTGTCTCCTGATTTTTTTTCCACTTGTAACCACCTTAGGGCACAAGCCATTTCTATGTGTGCAGATCTAAAGGGACTGGTACGGCACAATACAAATCCTCAGTGCTTCAGCAATACTACATTTAATATTAAAAATGCTCAGCAAGAGATTTCCAGTATATTTCCAACTACATCTGAAATAAACTTCTAATCAATGAATAATCAAGGATATCAATGTTCCTTACACTTTAATTAAACATATGTGGCAGCTCTGATTTTTGTACTGAAGCTCTTTATTGTCACTTTAATAGTTTTCTTTTTCCCAAACATCCCTACAGGGCAGTTTCAGAGCATTTGATTGGCACTGCCTGTCTGTGCATGCCCACTGGCACATGCTGATCTTCTGAGTAAGAACTGAGCTGGTGGACATTGGCTTTGAATCACCAAGGGTTACTTGTTCATCCACATTTTGCTGCTGTACTCTCCTCTTGACCATTCTGCTGCTCCTCCCAGTGTGACTTGCCTCAGTCTCTCTTCCTCTTCCCAGTCTGGTCTCCCATTTTCACTCCTCCTCCCTTTACTTTCCCATAAGCCACATTTTTTCGTGCTCTGTCACGCCGGGCTGGGAGTGCACCCAGCCTCTACCAGGCACCTCCAGGGCCTGGGCACAGCCTCCTGTTGCCATCTGCAGTGGTCATCTGCAATGCTGTGCTGGGCTACCTTGCAGCTGGGAGACAGCACTCACAGGCAGGCTCACAGGCTGGCTTCATCCTCAAGCCCTTGTCTTCATGAAGAAGTGTAGCCACTGAAAACAGCAGTGCAGTTGAAGAGGTGTTATACTTACACAAGCTGATGCCGTGCTTGTTAGTGTGCTTATGTTGGCACTGATTTTCATACAAGAAGGGGGATAACCTTTATTTTTGTTGTCTGTATTTATGCTATTCAAACTTCTTCCACAATTGATGGTGGTCCACAATTCCAGAAGTAAAAGACCATCCTTCTAGCTGTAATGTTTGTATTTTGTGTAGAAAAAGCCTAGTAAGTCACAGAAAGATAGAAGATGGGAAAATACAACTGCTATGTTGTTGTACTGCAGATTAAATCACATGATTTCAAAAATTTTAGCAGCAACAAGAACAGCAATGTCAGTGAAAAACATTGCAGTTTTGAGGCAGCCACATGGTAGACATGAGGGCTTCTTCAGGCCTATCAAATAAGCTGCCTTGTTAGAGAGGTCTGTTTCAGAGATGGAGGGAGGTATGAGGCACTACCACAGCTGCAGCACATGATCTGCTTTTTCTATCTATGTAGGCTTGGTTGTTTGTTTTATTTTAAAAGAATTTCAAAATGAGCAACATATATCTGCACCTAGGTGAAGAGTTTTGTTTCAGTCCACTGTGTGGCATCTCAATTTCAGCTGCAAAGACTTTGACTCAAGATGCCAGGCCCTGGACTAGGGCAGCTGAGATGTGAACATGTGCTCTTCTGCCATCCCTGCTGTGGAGAGGGGGAGGTCAGGAAATCAAATGTTGGGATTAATAACACAATGCACCACAGTAGGAAAATTCACCAGGGCTCATCTGTTGGATCCTGAACACTTCTGAGAGCATATTCAAAGTCTTTTGCTTTGGTGAGGGGTTTGGGTTTTTTTTAATTTGGTTTGGTTTCTTGGGGTTTTTATTTCTTTTTTCAATAGGCTGAGCTCCTCTACAGATTTCACTGCAGGGAGCCACAGAAGAGCTGGCCTGTTCTCTGCGGGCTCATGGAGCAAACTGCAGGAAGACATTACAAGGACTAACAGAACTCTGGAGTAGATGACCTGCAGCCACATTAATTATTGATCATGTTAGCAGTTGATGAGTTGTGCTAAATTGATCTGTGGCAAGATAATGTGAATTAAAAGCTGCTTAAATATTTAGTTTTGGGCTCTTTCTTTATGGCAGGAATTTGAATGAAAGGCTATGCAGGAGTCATGACTGGAATCAACTTTTCAGTAAAGACAAGCTGTCTGAATAAAAGGTACTATCTAAATGTAAATCGTGATTCATTAGAGGAGGAATCTCTTGCAGGTAAACATTTTAATGGAGGACTGGAAACCTTTCCTTACAAAATTCTCTAAAGGTAGGGTGATAGATTAAGATTTTCATGTTATTAGTTTAATTCCTCCATTTTTTACTCTAATTAAACGTTGCTGCATCTGAGGTAGTGCACGAAGCATTGTAAGGAAAAAGAGAGACTAAAAGCCTGTAGGAACTGAAGGAGGACTATTGGCTGAAACTCCATATGTTTGTTGCAGAATTGCAATGCTGTACAGCTGGAGCACAGCTTGAGTGAAATGAATCCATAGATGACTGGTGAGAGGAAGTAAGGGGGCTAATTCTGACATTGGATACATATATATGTGTGTGTATATATATATCAGGCAAAAGAATTTGCTGATGACTCCGCTCAGGGGCTTGTAACAGAAGGGAGCCAGTGCTCTGAGCTGAAGTGCCCTTGCCAATGAGATAAGTCCTACTGAAGAAAAAAGTCAGCATCTCTCCATCTGAAGAAGAGCTGCTCAGATCCCCTCAGGATTGCTTGGATCCCACTGCATTGTCTCACAACCTATTTTGAAAGACTTTATGATATCATTAATAGAGTTGTGAAGGTTGACACACATTCTTGGTTGGTTTAGGTGCTGCAGTTCCAAATAAATCCTTCCCTGGCTTCTCCCAGCCTCTCTACAAAGAAACATCCTTAATGTAAAGCAGGCTTGGTCCTGAAGTAGAAATGTGTTTTATTTCAGCAGTTTAGTGCAAACAGGCTTGAGTTATCTTTAGTGAGAAGAGGAGGCTCCTGCCTACCGTAGTTTCTTCCTTACAGTTCGACTCACTTCATTCCTTCATGTACCAGAGAGCACTTTTGGTATTCGAGGGTATTTGTCTTGGTTTTTCTCACCCTTCACAAAAGCTGTCCTCTGCTTAACATGCACATTTTTCCCTTCAGAGCTGTTTTCCTCTGTAGGCTCTCTGAGCTGGCCAGCTGCCAAACAGTAGGGTGAGCTGCATGAAAAAGCCTTGATCATTGACAGGCTGTCTTACAATTTCTTTCTTGTATTCAAGATGCAGATGGATGTTATTAGAAAGGTTTTTGCTTCGAATGTGCGCAGCTTGTCCACATGGCTGAGATTAGTGCTCAAGACTCATATAATGCTTTTCATCCTTAAAAGGACTTTACAAGCTCCAGCCCTCAAAACGCCCCTACAAGGTAGGTGCACGAGTTTTGTTATATGCATTATAACAAGGAGGAACACATGTTAGTAAATTGTTCAAAGATGTATTGCACAGCAAGCATTATGAAGGAAGGAATTATTTACACTTTCCTAATGTTCTTCTGTGATGTGTTCCTATGAAAAAAATAAATTAAAAGATTTCACCATGGCAACATGTCTTTCCCCGTGAAAGAAGCGATTAGTGACATCAAAAATTAAAACGTATCTCAGGTTATAGTACTACTAGATAAAAATGCAGCATTTCTAAAATTTATGAGGCCAAATATGCTACTGCACTACGCTTCAATTAATATAGCAGAACTGGAGCCTACAGGGATCGTCAAAGAGACTCAAATTTGATAGAAGATTTGGAGCACTTGCCTCAAACCATACTTCAAAACAGAGGGAAATGATTACAGGAAGAATGATGAAAAATGCCTTCTCAGTTGAAAGGACAGTGCAGGATTATTTTTTCCTCTGCTTTAACTGCGTGATTATAATTAAAACATCTCTAGTAACCTGAACAGTCCCAGTATGAACTCCCTTCCACTGAAAGTTCTTGTAATATTGCACCTCATCTTAGTGAGGAGGCTGAAATAAGCTGTAGATGTAAAAGATATCTTTATAATTACATATTCACACTGAGCTTCTACTGGCATGGCTACGCTGACGTGCTTTACCTTGCACAGACAAGCCAGTGAAGCTTCCAGCGCTGACCAGTGCACATAACCTGGCCAGGGCCAAGATCACACTCTGGGATGTGGTTTCTAACCTAGGTCGGCAGGACCTCGAAGGCTGTCTGATAATCATCATTATAGGGCTTGGTAGCCTTGGTGGGCCTTAGGGCCTGCATAAGTAGCTGGAAAAATTGGCTGGGAAAACAGGAGCCAACTTGGCCCCATAAGGAATAGTTAATAAGGCTGTGAAATGGAGAGGCACTTCTGAATAAACCAGCAGGGGCTAGCTGGGGCAGACAACAGGCACAAGGGTTTGCTTCACAGGCATGCACCTACTTTATGCTTTCTGGGTAAATAGATTGCAAATAGCCTGTCTAGCCCAAGTCCCGAGGAGGGTAAAGCTTTGTAGGCTAAATTAAGTGTGTATTTTAATTCTGTTCCATCTTCCCTGTTTTTTGACTAAGCTTTGCTTTCTTTCAGATTTTTTTTTTTTCATGAGTAAATACTTGCATAGTTATGTCAATTGAATGAAGGACTCTGCAGCATCTCAGGAAAGACGTTGACTGTAAGTAACTGAATTAGTTGGTGTGTCAGGTGCTTGGTGCTGCATACAGTACAGTGAAGGATTGGAATGGTATAAACTAGTCATGCTTTTTTAACCCCAAGAAAGGCTTCTTACTTTTATCCCAGAATACTTCTACATTCGATCTTATCTCCCTCTTGTTTTCCTGGGAAAGGTATCTGGGCCCCCAAAGTACTCTGGAGAAAAAGGAAAAGCAAGTTATTTTCTGATTTTATTACTACTATACAGTGTTTCAGGTAAATTCAGGGAAATGATGGGCACATAAATTAATGAAATTTTTCTTAAAGGAAATTACTAGTAGAACAAGTTATCACATTTTTATGGTTTCTACATCCTTAGCTTTTAATGCCAGCTACCCTATTTCACTTTATAATTGTGCGAGTGAGTGCATCTAGGCCAATTAAGCATTTTCAGTTCCCTTCAAAAGAGTTGCAAATGCCCACTAGAGGATGGAGATACCATATGACTTAACCGTAAACATTTGGGTTTAAGGGTAAGAGATGTTTTTTCAGGGCCATGACTTAGCTGCACAGTTTTGAAGAAAAGACATGCATGATACATGTGCTCATTGCAAAGCTGTGAGGTATTTAATAGCTCAGAGCTATGTATTGCTTTGGATATCTTCAGTGTTTTTATTTCTCTTTAAAATTTACTAAAACAAAGATCTGCAAGAGCTGCAGAATGGGTTCAGGCCACCATAGTCCAATTTTTTTCAAGTGCCGTCACATCTTCATCCACCTACAATTTCCTTTCTTATTTTCCACAAGATTAGCCTTGGAACCTTCAGGTTTGAGGCTCCCACAAAGAGAAGTGGAACTGAATTCCCACGTGCACAGATGTTTTAATATCTAACCACAATAGGAAAATACTTCCCCTAGCTTCAGTGTTGGTCTCCAAATTCAAATGAACTGAATACCTGTACCATTATTGATGGTTTAAAAAAAAATCGTGGTATTTTTGCTTGAAAAGTCCCTCTTTGCACTCTGAAGATGTACTGGAATGCATTTTTAATGAATTGTATTTACAATGCCCAGGAGTATCAACGCACTATCTGTGTCAGAGATTTACAAATAAGGTGAGCGGGACCCTCACTGACAGTATATTAGTGATGAGTGTGGGTTAAGGATTACAGGTACTTCAAATAAAACTTCAGAAAGTCTGTTTCAATACAAACAAACTATCCATGCAAATACTTAACTTCTGGAGCACTGGGAGTATTTTTGTAACACAAGGGACCAAGACAGGTTAATTAAAGCTGAAATTTTCTCTTGTGCTTCAACTCCTCTGCTCCGTAGCAAGAAGACTCTAACTTCATACCTGAACGCAGTAGTAATGCAAAGGCTTGAGGCAACATTGTTAGCTACTCACATCAACAGAATGAAGTTACACAGCTCACTTCCACCTGAGAGAAGAACTGTTTTAACAGTTCGTGCGTCGCTAACAAGACACAGATGTTGCCATTGGGCAAACGGGGGCAAGATTGTTTTGTTGTTCGTCATGCACCTCTTCCCAGGGCACAGCTGAGTGCATGTCAGAGAGGTCTCTCTTTCTGGGGGTTTCAAGCAGTGCATTATTTTTTTTTAGCTGGAGACCATCCTCTGCTGCAGCACTGCGAGAACTCCCTGCAACCCCAGCAGGGATCAGAGACAAGGCCCTTAGCTGTTTTAAACTAGCAGGATTTTGTTGGTCTCATTGAAATACAGGGGCTTTAATCAGATGAGGACCTGGGCTGTAAAACAAAGGTACACTGCAGCAGGAGAATGATCCACCTCAGCCCTTCTCTCACCGAAGAATCTGCTTCCTCATGTGAATGCTGCTTGCGCACAAACAAGAGCATGTGGATGCCAATCTCCACCCTCCAGTTTATTTGCAGGAGGGTACTTGTGAAGTATTTCAAGACTTCCTTATCCCAAAGACTAAACACACAGGACTGTCTCCATTCCAGCTAGCTTGAGCTGAAGGAAGAGAGATAAAATCTAAATATGGATAGCAGGAGTGTGGTTACTGTGGCAGAGCACAGGGCTCTCATCATGTCAGTCAGGTGCCAGCATATGTCAGCAGTCTTTCAAGTGGCTAATAAAGTGAAAAAAAAAAAAAAATTAAAAAAAAAAGAGGAAAATTCTTGGCAAAGAGCTTCCCCTAGCAAAATCTGTAAGAGTTCCTGTGTTTTTCAAAAGTTACATCTTCCAGAGAGTCATTTATTTGCCACGAAGCGTTAATCTCAACTACCTCTTTCTGTCCAATTACTTCCCACATTTCAGTTTCTCTTCCTGACCTAGAAAACTTATTTACAACATATACTTGCTTGGCTACAGATCTTCATCTGCAACATCCCTCTGCTACTTGCTCTGCTAAGCACAGCAACAAAGACAGAGGCTTTTTCTTCTTATTTTTACTTTTTTTTCTAGAAAGGAAAAGTGAAACAGGCAGTGCGTTCCTATGTTTTTCCAGCAGTGGTACAAGAAGGCAATGGTGAATGTTCTCAGCACAAATCGGTTGTTGCAGGAGGAGGAAGATAGTGTTTATCACAGCTAGCTCCTGAATGTTTAAAGAGTATTATGAGTATCTGTTACATAAATGAAACAAATAACAAAATTAACATAAAAACCCTGAGGGAAAGTGATAAGTTATTGCTGCCTGTCTTAGATCCAAGTAACACAAGGAATACATTGTGTAAACTTCTACCTCAGAGCTAGTGACTGCTTAAGAGTTCAGTACTGCTTTTTTTTGGTCTGGTCCTTCATGTCTCTCTTTTTGTATTACTGGAGGATTTCTTGCTCCAACCAAATTTAATCCTTATTATTTATTATGCATTTGTACAGAAGCTGAAGGTTACAGTGGAAATAGGGACCTCTTTGTATTAAGTTCATTACAAAATGAAAGGAATAGAAAGTCTTAATTTTCACTGCTGACATTAACAGAGATTGTAGAGTCTGCAAAACAAATTTGGTCATAATAGTGATTTGAACCTGAAGTGTGTATTTTTTTTATGATCTGTCTATTAAGAGTATTCTTTGAATATAGGTGCAGTGAGGAGCTCTGCACACACAAGGTCGGGCATATTGTCATTAAATTATCAGAATGATCAAGATGATTTCATGGTAAGTTTAGATCACCTTGGTAGCTTAACTCAGTGTCCATCTACCTGGAATATGCTTTCTTTGGATAAAGTAAAATTAGATTTTAAAACTCCTTATTCCAGTTACTGGATGGTTTCTTCCTGGAAGAATAGATGGAACATAAATCGATGGAGTGTGATATCACTAATTTGTAAGTAACAAAGATACCAACTTTTATAGAATTCTCTGAACTTAAAGCTGATTCTATCTACTTAAATTGGTACCTGGTACTTGTCACATTATGATATAGGTGTGAATATGCTTTGCCAGGATATGTATGCACAGCAGAGAAACATTCACTGAAGTACACACCCACACATCCCCATATGCTTTGAACAGATCTAGATGGTGACTGAAGGATGAAGAAGGCTGAGCCACACAAACATTATCCACAATGACTATTAATTTCGAGGCGAGGCAATAATTTATAAAGGTTGTTAGGAAGCAATGTAAATGCAAATGCTCTTCTAATAAGCGCTGGGAGTATTATGTTGGGACACGTTTGTGATTCAGCATAGTGTGTTAAGAGGGGAAGAGCGTGGATCATTTCTGTGGAAGATGGTGACAAGAGTAAAGAGGTGAAAACTGACAGGAATGTGGTGTTCGGGGACTCGGTCCAAGGAATAGCTCTAACACGGGCTGGCTGAGCAGTGCAGTAAGCAGTGCTTGGTGCTGGAGCGAGGACAGGCAATATCTGGAGTAATTAATCAATAATTCATTATGGGAAAACGCTACCAGCTGTAAACTTAATTTGTAGAATAATGCCCTTCAGTAATGCCAGAAGTTATAAATATATTCATATTTTTTTGAAACAGCTAGTACAAGCTGAAGCCAAGTGCTTCAATCGTATATAACATTAATATTATATATATTAATAAAGCTGACTTAAAAAAAAAAAAAAGAAGAAGAAAAGGTTTCTGATGGCAGCCAGTGAACATTAGGCAATCAGTATAGAATTCTGATACTGAAAATAGCACATTTACAGTGAAAGGTCTTAATAACAATGTTAACAACAATTTTTTTCTCATATAAATATTTTATATCTTGGTGCAGGAATAAAGTTCCTATCTCCTATGTGTTTCATTTTCCTAGAAGAGCTTTACATATTTTATTTATCATTCTGCATGATCTATTAGATTAATTTATCATCTAATGTTTTATGAAAAGCAGTATTGTTGGATATTAATGATCATCTGGCTATCCATCATTAATATGTATGAATTAAATTCTTTTAAAGACTTGGCCAGCTTTGAATAAATAGTAGTCCTGTCTATATTTGACTTTTAGACAATCTCTACTTTTGATACTTTGGCATGATCATTTAATATTTGGTTTGTAGAAACTTCAAAAGATTATTTTAAACAAGGCAATTACAGCTATTTCAGAAAGAGTAAGCTTGTGTTTTCTTTTAGGAAGTATATTGGTTTAAAAGCAAAACTGAAATGAAAGGTTGGGCTTTAATTTGTTCAGTAATTTAGATTTCAAAGGCAATGAGTAAGAATGGAATATTTTTTTTCTTTATTTGGGGTGTCATTTACTGAAATGTATTATTAGAAAGATATATGACACCAAATACATAGATCATGAAACTGTTATGATATGCATTCAACAGTTGAAATTGTTCCTGTGTATATCCTGCCTATATTAGTTCGTGGATGACTATTTGGAAAGGAATGGAGTGCATTTTTTAACCATACATTATTCAGAAGTGTCATCTATCTAAAATGACACTGGCTTTAGTCTCTGATACCTTTGCCACTGTGTAGCAGGTGCAATTTGAGACCCACCACAGGGCAGCTCTCCATGCTGCCAGCCTGTCCCAGAGCACACCAGGACCAAAGCACTCACTTGCTGCTGTGTGTTTTGTACCGTCCCACCGAACCGACCTCTTTCACCACACGTCCTGATAACGACAAAAGATGGTATTTCACTGTCTCTCTCTGTGGTTCATTTGCTGTTTAAAAAACCCTCAAAATGCTGCTGCTACTGTTCCTACAAACAGCACTTCGCAGTGCTTCCCCTACGTCTCAGAATACTTTACCTAAGAGGTTCAGTTGCTACTTTTGTGTCTCTTTTCACAGAAGAAGCAGCTGGGGCAGATGTTGACGTGATATCTGGAGCACTCCTTCCAGTGGGGGTAGCAGGATAGAAGACTCACAGTCACCTCCCATCATCACATTCACTCCTGAGGGATGAAGGGCAGACCTGTACCGTGGTCACAAGCACAAAGGAAGTGTGTGTAGATGTCTCTGAGCTTCAGAAACACACGCTCGACCTTCAAGAGTTCCTCCCAATCTGTTCAGTGTTCGCACAGTGTGTAGCACAGGCCTCCTGCTATGCCTCCTGGGTGCTGCTGCAGTACAGCCACCTTCCTTTTGTTTGGGCACCTTTATCAGTACAGCCGAAGGGAACACTGTGTGGACTGTGAATTCCTCTCCCAGATCATGTCAATACTCGGACGGTACGTGCTGTTGCTGCTAGTATTAATCTAACTAGCTAAAGCTGGTTTGCATACATTTGCAGCTACAGCAGAAGTTTAATGATAAATATTCCCAAATGTAGCCATGCAAATAGTGGCAAATTCTGTATAAATGCATGAAATGCATTATAGTAGTAAAAAATTCTTCTGTTTTTCCTTCAAGAAAAAAACAAAGGATGATTCTTCTTTTATGGCACAGGCCGGGTTCTCTTTTGTAACTTTTAGAATTTCATACACCTTATGAGTATAAAAGGATCATAAAACCTATGGCAAATGTTCAAGGATTATTTTACTATGGACAATGTTAAACCACTGATATCCTTCTATCCTACCCTCTGGATCAGGGGTGCAGAGTGGTTTTTACATCCTGTGCCCATACATAAGTGATTTCTGGTTGACAAATAGCCACAATAACTAGAGGATGTTGTGTAAAAAATCAGCAGACAAAACCATCCAAACGAACAAACTCACATACCCTTCATCATATTGTAAAAGATACTAAAAAATGGAATTGCAAATGGTAGCAATCCCAGCCATGTATAAATCCCAAAAGGTGAGAGACAGCATTCTTGGAAACGGTGCCATCCCTAAAGACAGAGCATAGAAGCTAATCTTATTCAAAGGAAATTGTCTCCCCTTGGCAGTGGCCTTACTTGTACCTGAAATAATTCATCTTTGACTTAAAATCCAACAAAATTGGCTTCTGCCCAGTCCAAAGGCGATGGCTATCCTTCTCAAGGTCAGCTCTGGAGAGGTTCACCAGGCCAGTACCTCTGTTCTCCTATGACAGTCTGCCTCCACAAATGGTTATGGAAGTATCTTCTTATGGTTGCTGAGAAGGTGCCAGGAGAGAGCTGGGAAGGAGAGGGGCAATTCTGAGGGCTGGAGTCTGGCTGCATGAATCTGCTTCAGCTGCCATACCATCTCAAGGAGACAGATGTAAACAAGGACTTACCCAGAGAAGTGGGAGAAAAGAGCATCAACCATACTGACTGTACATAATTTACTAAACTCCCTCAACGTGGCAATGTTTTATTTCCTACCAGGGCAGACTAGCACAAAGCAAGCATTTAACTGTGGGTGACTAATTACAGGTGTAATGAATTAAAAGCCATGTGGCTAAGTCAAGTGCAAGCTTTTCAAAGTGTGAGTATCTTCTTAAAAATGAGGTTTAGCAAATGAACAAAATGCTCCCAGAGCTGCTGAATTTGTTTTCTTAGCATTTTAGTAACTGTTTGACCTGACCATTTCAAATCACCACTTGAAAGAAAGGGACATATTCAGGAGGGCAGACACTCTGCATTTCTAAGGCAAAATACTTCTCTAAAGTAACACAGTGATCAGTTGTAGCTATCCAAAAAGATATTATGCTGAGTTGTCATATTTTGTGTTGCAGCCTTTTTGTATTCTTGAAATATCAACAGTATATGTACTGCATGAATATAGTTAACTCTTGGTTTCCTGGGATAACATGGGTATGAAACCTGTATAATGTATTAGCAGGATCAGAAAAACACCCTCCCTTGAAAAAAAAAAATCCATTGTAAATAAGGATAAAGCTAGATAATGTAGCCTGAAGAGTAAGCAATAACTAAAATGAATGGCATGTTCTGGTATATACGTGTGTTTTAAATCACACTGATTTTTTGTTGAAACTGGAAAACAGGAAGACAGTGAGACTTAAGAGAAAATGGAAGTTGCAAAAACCTTTGACACTGTAAATTATATTTTGTTGAATACTTGTAGTGAAAAATAGGGGTTTCTGGAGATAATTAGATGTTTTATCTTGTTATGACTGTCCTTACTCTGGATCTTGATGGTTATTTACTGATTTATTGTTTATTTTTTCTATTCAGAAATAACTAGACTAATTTCAGCAAGAGAAAAAACGCAGCATAAAGGACAGGCTAGTATCCATCATGGAGGATATGAATAATCAGAAGCATTTGCATGATACGAATATGTTGCTTACAGACACTAAAAAAGGTGTTAACACAACACATCCTTAAATATTATTGAGAAATTGTTGAGTATATTTGTACACACTTCTCTATGTACAATTCTCTTCCTTCATTCATTCCCATTTATGACAATTCATTTAGTGTGTGATGGGCCTTTGACACAGATCTATAACCATCGAGATTTATGACACTGATCAGAACACCATGAGAGCCCCCAGATCCCATCCTCTGAAGTGAACAATCCGTATGAATCACAGGTATTGTGTTACCAGACAGCACAGCAAAAAATTAACCAGAGCAAAACACTCGACTCGATGCTGTTACAGCTAATAGGTCTGAAATGAAAGATAATTGCATATTAAAATAGAGTGGGTAGCTCTGTTTTGATGTAGAGATATAAAGATGTCAGGCAAGCTAGGCTGCAGCAGCAGGGA
Source organism: Edolisoma coerulescens (assembly GCA_013397115.1). NCBI lineage: Eukaryota > Metazoa > Chordata > Aves > Passeriformes > Campephagidae > Edolisoma > Edolisoma coerulescens. The sequence goes on along the minus strand of VWZW01002320.1, from coordinate 1,335,635 downwards.
ATGGGTGCCCTGAAGTGATTGAGGAGTGAAGCCCAAGAGAGCATTCCACACATTCCTGTGGCACTCCTCCTATACATATGCCCCACAAAAAAAGGGAATTCCAGCACTCCGGATTGGTAAAATGAGCTTTGGAAAAGCTGGCACTTTTCTATAGCTGCAGGCTTGATTAATTTGAAGAAATTATTATCATCTCTGGATCATGAACATGAGGCATATTTAAACTGTTATATTTTAGGGCAAAGGACATGACATTTCCAATCTGTTATTAAAAAAAAAAAAAAATAAATATCCCATAAGGACTTCCAGTAAGCACCAACAAGCAAGATGTAGAGAATGTGGAGTACTCCCTAGTATTTTCCCAAGATCTACCCAGAATAATTGGTATCACAGCAAAAATATTTTGCTGATACATATGAGTGGGATTAGCCCAAAGACCTATCTTTGTTAATGAGCCATATCTAGAAATTCAGTAGGTTACTATCTGAAGACACAGCATTTTTGAGAGCCACTTATGTCTAAAAGTGTAACATTTTTTCTCCTGGGACTAGCAGTGTATGTTTTGTAAGGAAAAGATGGTTATCCCCGGGAATTTTCACAAATAAAAAAATCAAATAAAGATGACACTACCTCACTCGGAATTGAAATGTGACTGCTAGTGACTGGGAATTAAACAGATTTATTAGTGTTGACATTATTTACATTGCGTGATCCGTATCAGCGAAGGGTACACATCACTTGTGAAAGCAAATACATTAATAGTATTACCCCGCCGTAAATGGCACGTTAATAATACTTCCACGATTCGCGTTTGTCAGGCTGCTGCCGAGACGTGCTTGGTGTCGTGGTAAACAAAGAAAATCAGCCATGTTGCGAGACCCTTTATTCTTTAAAATCTTAAGTTCACGTGAGAAGAATCCGCCGCTAGATAACCCCCAGAATAGTGATAAATTAACGATTTCACACCCTCCCCTTCCTCGTTTTTACCCCATACAGCAACGACAGAGGGGACAGCCGGCTGATACGGATTACTTTTGAGAAGCGTGACAACAGGTGGCCTCCTCGAAGTCACTAGGTCCAGCAGATCAAGTCTTTATTTTTTTTTTTTTTTCCCTAGCGTCTAGCTTGCCCATCACCATTATCCATCCACAGGGTGCACTGCCGAAGCTGTGCTGATGCGCGTCCCTCGGGACCACGGCGGCAGCCGGTCAGACTTCTTTTTTTGTGGTTAAACCCGGCAAGGATGCGTTCCCAGGGGGAGGATGCTGAGGCGGTGCTGCCGGAGGAGCCCCCGCCGGTCGCGACCCCCGGCGACCCGCCCCCCCTTCCCTCCCCC
>VWZW01002320.1:1312891-1333783 GCA_013397115.1 Edolisoma coerulescens | reverse complement strand
TTTTTTTTTTTGTGTGTGTGTATATGTCTGTGTGTGTGTGTGTGTGTTTTGTTATTGCCCCGGAGTACGGGTGGCTCTGGATTTGAATTCAATCCCTACTTTTACATAGCTGGCTGGAGCTGGCAGCGCTGTTTCATAATGTAGGGGCTGAGGTCAGTGGTATTCTTGGCAAGTCCTTGCTCTCCAAAGTAGGGTGAAATCCTTACTCAATGGCACCAGGCAGGAATTTTTTAGATACCTGCGCCGGGCTCCTGGAGCCCTCTTTGTCAGAGGAGTGTGTGAGCTGAAGCTGTTTGTAAGCGTAGCTGCGCTTAGAGAGGCTGAGAAAGGTTAAGCTGGGGACTGGAGTGCGTACAGAAACATTTTGACTTAACATGACCTGAAAAACAACTAAACTGAATGAGTTCCTTCTGCTCCCGAACGGTTGCTGCAGTGGCTGTTGCTGCCAACTGTCTAAAGACTAATAAGCTTTACACTGATCCCCACATCAAGCCGCAGTTCAATAGCTAATGATACAAGGAGTTACTTTGCTTGGAGTTGTAATGCCATCTGTCCTATTTTCTAAAGGCTTGTCCTGCTCTCTGAGCAGTCCCTGTATTCGGGTTTTGGGGAAGAGATGCTGTTACTGATTGTTTTGGCAGGCGTCTGACTGGCTGGTGATGATTTCAAATTGGGGCAAAGAGGAAACGTTGACTTTTGGTCAGCACCCATAAGTCATTCCTCCTACTATAGATACGTCATTGTGGTAATGTTATTTTTATCCCCATGCTCATGGAATATGTGTGAGAAAATAAAACTTCTCATGGAAAAACATACTGACTGCATAGGCATCGTATATGGCGTGCCTTTTTGGCAACTCTATTTTTTTTTTCTTTTATAAAAAACAAAAAGGAAGCTGCTTCTGGAACATGTTTTTGTGGTGCTAAACTTGTTTCTCTGTCCTTGTTTGACCTTTTCCAAATGTCTGTTTGCCTTCAGTGCTGGACCCAGCCCTTCAGTGTGTTGTGAAAGCTGAAGGAGGCTGAGTGCTCTCTCCTGGGGAAGACACTCTCTGCAAACTCGTAGCGAGATCACTTGCATTGGTAGAGGTGCAGATTCCAGCTGGGAGAGCCTACCAGCAATGTCCAGCCTCAGGACACGGTTATTGAAGCATGGTGGGGTGTTCAGGAGGGGTGATGCTGGCAGATGCTCAGAAACCAGTGGGTCAGGCTGTGGGGCCACCAGGCTGGGCTTGGGGAATGATGCTTCCCCTGTGGCATGATCTGTGCCATGTGAACTGCTGAACTTTCTCATGTCCTTGCCAGTTGGCCTTGCTGTCTAGAAGGGATAATAAAGAAACACAAAAAGGCAGAAAGCGAGAAGTGATGCAGTGAAGAATCCGGCCTGAATGCAGGGATGAAGCCCGTGTGAAGGGCACAGAGCAGAGAGCTAAATTGGGAACACCAGGGCTGCCTTAATGCTTTAAAACTTCTCGAATCAGCACACTGGCAGCCTGCTGTGGCAATCGCCACAGGAAAAGAAGCCCACCCTTAAGTCCATGAAACTGACACTGGCCCAGAATAATCCACAAATAAGGCCAAATTTGTGGGAAATCTAATGTGTTGTTAGCACTGGAAATACTTGCAACTGTTGGTCAGACGTGCCCTCCTGTTGCTGCTGGGGAGACTTGCAGTAGAAAACTTGGTTGGTGTTTTTGTAAATGGCTCATGTTGAATTGTGTGGGTTAGTTTTCTAATGTTGGTTCTCTGTTCAGGAAGTTTGATTTTATTTTACAACAGTATTGGAATTTGAAAGAAATATGCGTATCGTCTTTTATCATTAAGTAAAAAGGAAAAAATATATAGAAAGGTACAAAGACGTTGTTTTTCCTTCTTCCCTCAAAGTAACTTTTTATTGTCTCTTTACTTGTATTTTCCTGTCCTTGCTACGCTATCTCTAAAAGATAGCTACTTAATTTTAGCTTTTGGGAAGTCATAAGGCTTCTTTAAAGTCGAGAGAGGGTTGGAAAGAGAAAATGTATTTATCATATTCATGTCAGTACAGGAAATAGCAAGAGAAGTATGTTAGTAGCATATTTGCTTCTTACTTATGTTAACAAACTCTTTGGGGCTCAGCTTCTCCCAAATCACAATGAGGTAAATATCTGTTTGACGTTACTATTCACCCTGGATTGTCAGGGTGCAAATTTGGCACCATGCCTTCACTGCAGGCTCAGAGGAGAGGAGTGACAGAATGATAGCCAGTATGTAGAACTTTGAGAAGTAGGTCTGATAAACAGTGTTGGAGAAAGCAAACTTAACTTGGCATGAACTTCTGTAGTGCAAAAATCTCTTGGTGATTTTGGACTGGATTGATTTTCTTTTTTCTTTGAGGTAAACAGTGTATTCTGCAGTTGCTTTTGTAAATTCATAACTTTATATCTCTTTGGTGTATCCTCCTTTACAGAGTTTTCCTGAATTTTTTGAATCACACTCAATATTCTGTTGGCTAAATAAAATTTAAAAAAAAAAAAAGAATATATATGTGGCCTGTATTTAATATGCCTGTTGTGTAATTCTCCTCTGTAATTGCTGTATTAAACTATTCATTTTCTCTTTGAAGACATGAACTAGGAAGTTAATTTAACTACTTTGGGGAATCTAACTTTTAAATGTTCATAAATTACAAATGGTTTTATACCCTTAAGCTGTGAGTAATAGCAATCTATTTTTTTTCCCTCCTAGCGTGCTTTTGCGTGGACTGTTATAGCTTTAAGTCTTTAGAAAACAAATTCTTTCTGGCATCATAGGCCATTTTAGAAAGCATGTCTTTTTATACTGGTGTAGCTTGGTCTGAAAAAATAGGGCTGCTTTTGTTTTCAAACAAGAGAAACTGAGCCCTAATCTTTCTTTATCCCAACAACTCATTTGCATGGCATGGTATGTGAATAGCTAGTTACTTCAGAAACCCTGCATACTGTTCACTCTTTTCATGCCATGTAGTGATGTCTGCAGCAAGAAATTTTTTGAATGTGTGCCTTATATACCTTAGATGCCTAAGGTTTGCTTCTGGAAGCTGCCGGTGTGGTACGTGAAGGCCGTTCAGTACCGCAATAACCAAGAGCAGAGATGTAACAGCATCGGACCGCGTCTTCGGGGCGGAGGGGAGAACTGTACAGTAGCCCTTAGTTTGATACTAATGCGTCATTTAATGTCAGAAGACATCTAAACAGGATGCTGTTGTTAAGCAGATACTCCCTTCTTGAACACTTGAGAGGAACAATGGTTTAATTATAGGATCTACCTATGCTTTTTCCAAATAAACTTTCAGCTTGTTCCCCAGTTGTGTTATTTTTGTACTTGAAACCAGTGATAGCATGATTGTGTGCAATCTTCAGATAAGCCAGAAGTAAACATTTCCTTCTTGCTGTAGTGATCTCTTAACAAATAAATACAAGGCTGTATAGTTTAATGGGATTGGAGAAACTAAGCGTTTTATATGTGAGTCTAACAAAAGAATATTTAGTCTGTAAATTCGGGCTGATCGTGTGTCTGTATATCAAATACACTAGAAGACTAAAATGATCTTTTTCGAAAGAGCTTATTTGGGATTTCTTTCATTTGAAAAACAAAAATATTTTCGAGCTTGAGTTTTGCTCTCAGGTTTTCCTCACTGTCAGCATGCTACCGTGTTGCCATCTTTTTGAGGTGAGCATTTGCAGAGGAGGATAACCCCTGTTATCAGGCTGCTAACAGCATTATAATGCTGAGAACTGTTTCTGTTGCTAAATTCTCCTGCTGATTCTTGGTAGCCCTGAGAAGTGAAGGAGTGTGACAGCTGATGCCTGGTGTTTGGCTGTGTTGCATCGGCTTAGTGGTCTTTCCATAATGCATCTCAGGGCTTTGTAATGTGGTTATTCAGGAATAGCCTTGCTTTGCGAGGTTTGACGTTCCGTTTCTTTCTGGGGAGCCCATTTGGCCAACAAAATTAGATTCCTAACTGTGCCTCCCGTGGTGGTGTTCAGGCTTTCTGCTGACTGCGGTGACTAATTCTGAAGTGGGGTCATGAGCCTGTTATGTTTTGTGTTAACGTTGGGACCATTGTAAGTAACGCAGCTTAATGAAGAAAGGTTGTTGCTGGTTCTTGATTGGGGCCTTCCTTGCTCAGCAGTGGGCTTCAAGTAGAATTGCCATCATAAAGTCAGCTATAAGGGTAGTTGGTCTGAGCAAAAAAACTCCAAACCCTCTAGATGCTCTAGGGTTTTGGAAACTTGTTCAAAACAGTTAACATTTCCTGAGTGTGTCTGAAAAACTGAAAGTTAAGTGGTGTCTTGTGGTATCTCTTGGGCTGTAAGTAGGGGAGGTGGATACAGATGAAATAGAAGTTACAACAGACACCTGTATCTAGAGACCTTTAACCACAGGGATTTTTCCTGCTGTGCTTCAGCACTTAACTGGGAGCATAAAAACCTAAGGAGCTATTGGGAAAAACTGAGACCTTTGCCTGACAAAGCAAATAATGTATTTGTTTCGTACAGAAATAATACCAGAGAATGTATTTTGGAACTATGTGCACTTTTTTTTTTCTCTTAATGGTTTTCTCAAGCTAGTATTACTATGCAGCATTATTTCATGCCCAACAAACTTACTTGTATGACTATATCTTTCTGTGGCTGATAAGTAAAGCTGAAAATCCTTGCATAGCTCAGATTTTCTTGTGAACTCTCTAATCTCAGTCCCTTGAAACAGGCCTGGAATGTTTGATTCTGAACTTCCAGTGTCAATTTTCATGTCATTTTCAAAACTAAGGGTATGTATGCAATGGGTTGCTTAGTGTTTGTTTTGAAAGAGTGTGTTTATTTCCTAGTCTTTCTAATGGGACGGTGTGTGCATTTCCCTATAGCTGTTCATATCTTCATGGCCAAGAGCTTTGAGAATGGCAGGAGTATTGAATTTTTAATTTCTCTTGCAGTAGTTCTCCCCTGTCACAGGGCTAGTACTTTCTGCATTTGTAGATTTCTGTATCTTTTACTGATACGAGTTTTGCTAACACTTGCAAAGACCTCGGTATGATCAGGGAGCCTTCACCTATAGCATAGAAATAGCTGAGTTGAAGCCTTATCCTAAACACTTGTGTGCTTTCTCATTACATCAGAAGATTGCAGCTCGGTTAGCTGTACGTATCCGAGCCGGTTTGAAACTGGGAAAGTGAGGGTTTAACTGTAGCGCCGATAAGCTCTGTGTAATTTCCTACTTGATTAATTATCTGTTTGGTAGAGTTTGCTTTTGATTTCTGCCCTGCGGTGGCTGCAGAAATGTTTGCCCTGGGTTCGGGCTGAGTGTGTTCCTGTGAGCATGTTTTTGTCAGCCTCTGTGGACACAGTCTCTTTCCTGCACTTAAAAACTGGGAGCCTTTCCGTGGCATTCTTGCCTAGGAAATTTACTGAAGTGAGCAGCGCTGGGCCCAAAGCCCAGGGATCTTCTACTCAGTCCAAGCTTGTGTTGCCCACTTGCCTCCTGAGGTGCTGTTCAGACATCAGTGCACGTGTCTGTGCCCTCCGTGATGCCAGAGGGCCGGCACCCTCCCACCCATCCTCACCCACCCACTGGTGTGTGGGGTGTAGCCAGTGGTGCTGCAGGGGAGGCTTTGGTGGAGGAGGATCGTTGTAAAGCAAGACTGATTGCTGTGGATAGGCTTGCTCTTCTGCCAAAACTAGTAACGAGCAAAATCATCTATGGGACTTCTGAGACCAAAAGGACTGATAGCTCTTTCATGTCTGGGGTGTAAAAGTGTAGGTCAGCAAAAGTAAAGGACACACAAGCATTTTCCCAAGATCGTGTTTTTCTTTAGTAAGAGGTTCGAGTCTCCTGTGGGCTATCTGTTTATTCATGGAGAACCCTCGGTACTTGAGAAAAAAAAGATAATTTAAATGTAACTTCTAGAGGTGATTCATTTATTTTACGCTTATTACAATATACCTTAGCTAAAGTTTTTTGTGAAGTTATTGTTTCTTGAAATCCATTGTTTTAAAAAGCCTGTATGCTTAAAAGTTTTTAAAAGTCTACGCTTATGCAAATTACTGAGTAGTAACTACTAGCAGTAGCTATTCATTCTGTTGCATTACTGATCTGATTTTAGTATTTTTTTCTCTAAATCAGAATGTTGCTACTTAATCTGTTAGCATGTTTCAAGAATAACTATATGTACACTGAACAGTCATTGTAAGAACTTTGACTTCCTCATTGAGGGTTTTTTGTATCCTCATGAGAAAATACATTTTGGCTTGTGTTTTGGGAGCTTTCCCACAGTAGGAGATCTAATTTTTGCGAGGTATTGTTTGGGAATTCAAAAGGAGCACTGGCAGAAAGATAGCCCCACAAAGATGCTTTGTGAAGGGCAGCTGAGCCTGCGCGCCTTGTTTGCTGCAGCCAGTGTTGCAGATTTAATTTGCTGGGTATATTTTGCATGAAGGGGTGTATTTGAATAAGTCTCAAAATGGAAGTGGTGCTCTGCTTCCCTTTTTCTGAAGTTGGTGAAGTTGACCACTTTTCTTGAAAAGGGAGAGAGAGGAGCCCTACTGCAGTGCTTTTCTTACAGCTTTGTTTGCAGTTAAAATTAGCTATTTGTTCTCTCTGGGTATCTCTGTTACGCCCATAGAGCTGTAGATGTGTTTCTTTGTGTGTCTGTGTCTTGTCTGACCTGAGTAAGAGTAATTAAATATTTGATTTAGAGCAGTTCTAAGGAATTCTTATCAAGAATAAAGAAGAGCATGTATATCATTACCTGAGCAAAACACTGAAGGAATAAGAGAAGATTAAAATATTTAAATGTTTTTAGAGGGAGGGGAAAAGAGGGCATGATTTGGCTTTTCAGCACTGAAAAAAATTGAAGGAATGTTGTGATATTACTGTTTCTGTGGACAGCATGATTTTCCTATTTTTCTCTTATTTGTGTGTATTCAGATAAACATGAACAACACAATGAAACTGCATCTGGTATCAGTGTAAATTACCTGGGAATGGGTATTAAGTTTCATGGCAGACACATTCGTGGAGCACGCCTGTGGTTGACTGTCTTTACTAGGCTGTTTGTTTCTGTTTGCTTGCTTTTTGTGTGTCTTAAAGTTAAAATAAACTTTGCTTAATAAATAAAAACATTTATTACATAGTTGCTTTGGGTTTCTAAAAGGGAAGGTGGTTCCCGTTCCCTGTGGATTGTTTGTTTGGTAGTTTGCTGTTTTGGGTTTTTTTGGTGTGTTTTTTTGTTTTTTTTTTAGTTTATATTTGCAGTTCTGTATTTTTAGGGATACCGGTCTCCCATCTTTATTTTACTTTTACTGTAGTTGGGAAAAAAAAATTGATATAGTGTTTTCCATCTGAAATTAATCATTCACACTTTTTGCCATGTTATGCAAAAAATAACTCAAAACTTAGAGGGGTGAGAAAGAATGTTACACAAATGTGGTTTGTAAGCAGTTGATGGGAAAACGAGGCTGTGCCACCAATATCTGCTTGAGGTTTGACTTGCTGAAACCAAAGGCTCAATCTTTTGTGGTACGTTGTATTTCTTTAGCAGCAAAGCTAGTTGTAGTGGGTTGGTGCTGGCTGGATGCCAGGCACCCACCAAAGCCGCTCACTCACTTTGTTTGCCATGCAGATGTTCCCTGCTGCCTCATTCCTGCCCATCCAACTGTTTGTGAGGCTACAGTATACACAGGATAAGCGGTACAATCTTGTTAGCTGAACAAAAGAAAAAGGAACTTACTGTTGAGAGATAGTCCAGTAGGGTTTTTGCTTTCTAAAATTTGAGTGACTCAGTCCGGTTTAGATTGTGGCTTCAAATGTTTGTGTTGGTGCAGCTGAAGGTGTGAAGACCTGTGACACAAGAGATTGAAAATAAATGCTTATGGTTCTGTGTGGAAACCTCTGAAATAGCTTAAGCTCTCCCAGAGAGTATGTGGTGCTCCATTTTCAAACACTGTCTAGAAGTATAAAAAAAAAATAAACTGGATGTAATGTTATGACACTATTTATTCTTGATGAAGTTCCTAAAATGAGAATTTTTTTTTTAACTCATGGGGCATGTGCGTGAGATGCTTCTTGAGAGAGGTCTTCCATTTTTGTTTGTTCCGAAGATTTTAACATCAAAGGAAACTTTTGTAGGAAGTCTCTTGCTCTTAAGTTTTTTTCCCCAGTGAAATATAGCAATGGTAGGAAGCCTAGGTAGTAATGCTACCTTTGCATGTGCTGATTTGGGTGGATGAGATGCTAAGGCCGGGGAGGATTTTTTTTGTCATGTTATGATGAATGTTGTCTGTATTTACATTGATTTGTTGTATGGTACTTGAAAATTGGATGCTGGTGGGCTCTCTTCCTGGGGGCAAAATAAAGAAGTGACACTTAATTTTATTGGCATGTGAGTTAAGAGACATACACATTTTTCCATTTGGTATGGGAAGTCTGTTGGGACATCCCTAAAATATGCACCCTCTATTGTTTTTGTTTTGACTTTGAGGTAAGTGCTTAATCTTGTCAGGAAACCATTCCCTTGCCCGCGGAGAACATTTCCTCAAAATACGTGACCTTGCAGAAATCAGTTACACATTGCATTGTGTGAGTAGCCAGCGCTCATTTGGATGGTTCTGTGGAGTTTTGCTATTTGTCAAATGACACGTCAGAATACACAGCATACATGGTAGTAAATATTTAGATACATTTTGAACTGAGAGAGAGAGAGCAAGAGAGAGGCTTGTCTGTGCAGTATTACAGACTTCTTCTGTCCCTTGCCTGTGGTGCTGTGGGTGTTTAAAGTGACTTCTCTCACCAGTGCTGTAGGATAGGCAGGCGCTGCCGGAACACAGCACCCCATCGCTGACTTGGGTGCACTAGCTCAGGCAGTTTTGGAAGGTGCCATAGCAATAGTAACAAAAAAGATGGAATTTGGTTTAAATAGCTATGTCAATATTTTAAAGTTGTGGCATTTTTTGTTTATGTATGATGGTACTTCATGTTGAAATAGCTTTGAACTTTATGTGCTATCAACTGCAAAATTAAAATGTAGTTGTTCTTCTCTCTTGATCTCAACCCATGATCTTTATCTTTTGTGCCTCCAATTCCCCTTTCCATCCTGCCACAGGGGAAGGGAAGGGGAGAGTGAGTGAGTGCCATGTGCTTTGGAATGTTTCCGTGGGAACACTAAATTGGGGAATATAGTAGTTCTGCCTGTGGAATTCTTCCTCAGCTGTGGAGGAACCACAGTCTCCAAAAAGAGTCAAAAACTGGAAGAAAAAAGCAGGTGCTGGATGCTGCTGAAGCGGAATGTGTGCAAAGGTGTGTAACGTGGTTGGGCTTTTATCCCAGTTACTAAATTCATAACAAGATGCTGAAAGCTGAAGTGATGTAGTTGATCTTGACACATTTTGTGATTTCCTGTTGAGGGTGGCTAATAACCAGCAGTTTCACCAATGAAGGCAGTAAGCGGCCCATCAATTGAAATTATATTATCTTAAGAAAAACAGTAAGTGGGTGTGTAGTTCATGGATGATGTTCTGAGTATGAAACAAGAAATAAGATTTTGCACTGGTTAATGATGAGTGGTGTTCAGGTGGTGTCTCCCTCTAAACTTGATTGGTGCAGTAACTAAGTATCTTGAATATATTCGCGGCTGAGGAGCTGGTGTGCAGATGGTAAACACTCCCAGTGAGGCAGTTTTCACTCTGAATTTCCATAAAGTAGTTGTGAAGGTCTCAGTCTGAGGTGCATTTCATGTTCTCTGTTGATCCTATGGTACATATGGCTACGTAGTGCATCCAATTTGTTGGGGGTCTTCAATGGATTTGTTACAAATTTGTACAAAGCACAAAAGGTCAGACCTCTGTGTGAATGGCCTGCAGTGGTCTGATCTGGAGACTGAAGTATTTCACATGTGCCATAGATTTGGAAACACAAGTGGCTCGGCCAGCTACATGCTGACCAGGAACAGGCGCTTGCTGGCACGAGGGTAATTGGGTTTCCGTCCCTGTCACGGCTTCTCCGTTACTGCTGAAAGCTGCTAATTAGCGCCAATGCCTTGTTTTAATTCAAGATGACTTAGTTGGAAGATGCCAACTCCTTGGTCGTAGGCCACTGAACAACTATCAGATGGCAGCACAATTCCAGCTCAGCTGTTAAAAATGGCTTGAGGTAACAGTGCCAAGGGAAGGATGATAGTTGTAGCTGTGTTGTAGGTGTTTGCCAAGGTGGAAGAGAGGAGTATATTCCATCTCTGCTGTATTTTAGACAGCCATCTATTTTAGTGGTATTAGCTTGTATTTTACCAGACTGAGTATTGATGGATAGCTGGTCTCCACTAGTCCTAAATCCTCTTTAAGACACTTGTACAACTTGTTAATTTAAGATGACTTTTAGAGGAATATCACTTTAGTAGTTGAAAAACTTCTAGACTATTGGATATTGCTGGAAAATGTGATCGACACAATGCATGACATGGTGGTGTAGAAACGCTCTGTTATCTTTGTAAAACAGTTCTAAGAACCCAAAGCAAAGAAAATTGAGTTTTGGATAGGATACTTCTTTTTGAAGTATGTTTCTGAATGCCCAGGCAAATTATGAGTCCTTCTCCCTTCTCGTACTCATTCTTTGTATCTAGCCTTGTGCTATGGTTTAACCTCTGTTTTATTAATTTGATGTCGTGTAGTTTCTCCCTTTCTAAACCCCTGCTGGAGTGCTTTTTGAATTTTAGTCATTACTTCAGGTATTTTTCTTACTAGGTGAGCACTTAGAGCAGGGTGATTTGGCTAATAATGTATTTCACATTTATATATTTCTGAGGGGGAAAGAAACTCCCCTTTATTTATAAATTGCAATACCGTGTACCTTATGCAAGTTATTTTTCAGTTCTAAAACAAATTATACAAATACCTTGAGTCCGTCATCATTGGAATTGTCATATGTCAGGTTCCTACCTTGACCAGGTTGATAAGCAAACATTGCTGTTTAAGGTCTAATGTTCTTAAGTGAATGAATATTTTATGTGTATTTAAAAGTGAAGAGAAAATAATGGCACTTTCTTACAATCCATCTTGGCTTGATAGTAAATGAACATTTAGCCATGACGAAAGTAACACAGTTTATAGTGACACAACCTACATAAATCCAGTTGGGTTTGCTGTTGACATTGGCCCACGTTCCAGCAGGCGAGTTACCTTACATTTCTTTTGAACAAAGGAGGTCTGTCTGAAACAGGTGCTCTAATGGTTACCCCCGCCTTCATAAATAGCTTTTAGGTGAAGTATTACTTCTGTTAACCATGAGTAACTTCACAAGGCACCTTGGTTTATTGCATGAGGTTTCCATTTTGTATTGAAAAAAAAACCCATGGCCACAGCTTTGTGGTGTTTGGTGCCTCATAAGTCGCTGTTTATTTTTAGAGCACACATCACAATTTGTCAGCCAAATGTTAGCCTGTCCCCTCTGCTATTAGATAGCTGCTGAAATGTCGTTCTCAAGATAACTTTACCTACCCTGATTGTTTCAGGGTAATCTTAGTTTCAAAAGGAACTAATCTAAAACTTGCCAACTCTGCAAAACACATAAAATAGTAGAAGATGTGCTTATTAAGTTTTGCAACCATGTCATAATGTGTTAGGCTAAATGTGACAAAATGGTTTTGATAGTCTGTGATAAGTTGCCCGAGTGTGTTGAAAGGTTTGAATGTTACTTATGAGCACTAGTGAAGAATATTTCTAAATTGGTTGTAAAATGAGCCAGGAGATAATGCAGAAATAGCCGGCCAGTCTCTAGGCTGGTAAGACATGGCTACTTGCACACTGTGCATTGCTTCAGGAAAACCGTGTCACAGTTTCTTTTAAGGAGAAAGGAAAGTTCTGCTTTGAACAAGTGACATTTGATATCTTACTTGATTTCTTTTCCTGTTTCTTCTATTTATAGATGTCTTCAGTTTGGGATTTATCTGAAAGCTAAGGTCAGGAAGTGCCTTTCTCCAAAAATGCTACTTGTTGTGGTTTTCTGGCATGTCCTCTCCCCTCTTCTTCCCAAAAGGAACTGTACAGAAAGTATTTTTCCACAATGAAACACAGATCCTCAGCTCTGCAGTATCATGCTGTGACTCTGGCATACTCTGGTTCACCTCCAAAACCGAAACTTTTAAAAATCATCTCTTGGTGTCCACAACAGTTATGCGACTGATTAAACTGCAAAAGACAGTAACCACTTCAGTTTCAATTATTTCTCATTTTAATAGAGTCTACATGTGGAATGGGATGTGGAGGCAGAGAAACATAGGCCGTGTCCTATTTGGTAGGACTTACTTCCCATGTGGGTTGTCAGATGACCTTAATGACTTTGTTTTACATAGGGATACATTTATACTCGGGGGAGATGCTCATCTGTCCCCTGCTTCTACCAACCATGTAAGGTCATGGAGGATCTTAAATATGAAAGGTCTCTCCCACCTTGGAGGTCATGAAAATAACAAGCAAATGATCATTAAACGCGTACTTTTTTTGTGAGTTCTGGTGTATGAAAGAGGTTCTCCCCAGTTTACAAACAAAAGGCTTAACCACTTAAACTGTCCTCTGAGAGAGTATAGCAATCCTGAGGGCAGCAAAGATGTGGGAGTGCAGTGAAGGCTTTTGACTAAATAACTGGTTTTTTTTATAGTCAGGGTTCAGTGCAAGGTCTTAAATTCAGGATTGATTTCTCACAAACAGCCCTGTTTAGTCATTCACGTTTGCACTATTGTTTATGCAGCAGTACAACTGAACTTGTACGCTTGTGGTATGACCACTTAGCAAGCATGCACTGTCAAGTACCTCTGGGCAATAACTACTGCTGTAAGAAATTTAAAATGAAGTTATATTTGAAGACGTGATTGAAGTCTTTAACTAAACAAGGGTCATGCACCCAGGTCTTCTTGTGATGTTCCCCTTTTTAAAATTTATTTAAACCTATGTTACTTATTGAAACCTCTGATGACAAGTAACTCTTTTTTGGAATATGGGTTAGACAGTATGTTATATAGTCTATAATGACTATTTTGTCATTTGACTTTGTTTTATGTTGTTTTGTACTTCCATATGCAGTAAACTATATTTAGAATTAGGACTGTCAGCAGTAGTTGAACATTTTGTTTAACTTCATATTTGTGTATCTGTTTTTTATATAACTTTTTCTAAATGGACCTGATTAGGGTTTAGAACTTTGCATTTGGTTTTAGGAGACTTTGCAATGTGTTGTCTTGAGCAGGTTTCAGGAAAACAAATGGTGGGTTTAATTGTCACTTTGTCACTGTTTAACTGTCTCATCCTCAGTGTGCAGTGCCAGTTGAAAGAGGCTTATGAAACCAGCTCTGTATGTCTGGAAGTTTTCTTAGCTGTTGACATTCAAAGTACTGAACAGAATGCTCTAAATTTATTCTAAAAAGTAGTGTGGCATTTCTTAAGAAACATTCACAAACAAAATATTTTTCTGTATTGATCCTGGTTTTAACCTTTCTGGTGCCCCGATAATTGGGATATCAGTTTTTAATTCTGTATTTAACTAGCAGATGGGATAAAACCCCAAGTGTCGTATGAGTCCTAGTGCTCAGAGGTTTTATGATCTAGTGGACCTGTTCCTTTTTTCTTGTCCAAAATATTCCATAGACTCTGGAGACAGAGAGTAACTTCTTGTTTTTACCACTTTTATTTTGCATTCAAGTAGTCACCATAATAATTCAGCTGCTTTCATGTTTTTCTTGTATTCCTAATGCTAGGAGTTTAAAATAACAGGGACCTGCAGTTACGACAAAACCCCCCTTTAAAATCTGCCTAACTTCTGTCTTGTCTTCCAGCTGTAAATTGTTGAGGGATGGTAAGCATCTTTTCAGGTGCTTTGCTGTCTGTTGAAAGTTGGCCTTGAAACCACTGGAACTTAGCTGCGTGTTAAAATGAGTGATTTTGTATTCTATTTAATTAGTAGATTGGGTAGCTTTAAAGTAAGGCAAGAGGCTACATCTTGTGTGCTGAAGATGATCCTTTTTGCCTTTGCTGCTCGGTTTCTTAGTTTAGTATTTGCTGTCTGAAACATCAGAATGGACGTTTGTCTTTCAAGATGGATATGTGGATTTGTTTTTTTTTTTTTTTTCAGAAGAAAATGACAAAATAGTGTCTGTGAGGAGTGAAAAATGACAAAGCAGTGTCTGTAGATGATCTATGACTGCCTCCAGTGACAGCCCATCAAATGTGGTGGTCTGCAGGCAGCAGGGTTGAGTCATTTCAGCAAATTCCAGTTCTAAGGATAGCATGGCCCTGCAATGCCTGCATTGCAGCTGCTCTGGAAGGGTAACCTGCTCAGAGTACACTTACAAAACTTGGAGATGCTGCAATCATGAGTCATTTAGAAAATTTTAGTTAGGAGCCTGCTGTTCAGGGACAAACACTCACATGCAGTAGCTTTTCAAATAGATTCCAACTTAATTCACTTATAAATTCTTTACTTTGATAATATTACAAGGAAATTATTCCTGGGGGATTAATTTGCCATTTTAATTAATCTTCTCAGGAGGAGGAGATCTTTTGTGAAGATCTTGCTAAAGGTTTTTTCGTGTAATTAAAAAACTCCAAACTAATCAACCAACAAACAAACAAACAAAAAAGGGAAAAGAACAAAAACCACAAAAGAGGTCTGTATGTGTAAATAGGTGATGTGTGAGACCACCTGCTAACCAGAAAATCGTCTTTCGATCTGAAACAGATAAAGAAAATAGTGAGAACCTTCCAGGTAGGTGCAAGATAGTGACCTGATAAGAAGCCAGATACAGCAAAAATGTTGCACTAGTTAATACACCATCTCTCACATAGTGGGTCATCTTTTGTGTGTTTCAGCTTGCATATTATACCATCACCTAATTTTGTTTCTTTGATGGGCAGAAAGCTTTTTTCCTTTCTCCAGCTGAGAATCTCCCAGTTATTATCAACTGTAATTTTTTTTTTTTTTCTCCTTGGTTACTCTTCTCATTTTACTGTTTTTTCTCTCTGCTCTTCTTAGTCTCTTCACAATTGCAGGCTTTCTGTGTGTGGAACTTTATTTCTGATTGGTTTGTGCTGCTAAGACTCAGCTTTCTAAAATTGCAAAATTATTCACTTTGGTAATGAACAATGCAAGAAAAATGCTTTAAGGGGTAAAAGGAATTCAGTCTGTCATAAGCACTAAAGCATGCTTGCTGCTTATGGACAGATTCCTTCTTTAGCCTAAAAAAACACCCTTTTTATGAATCCCATATAGTGTCAAAGTCTGAAGGGTGGGTTAGCAATTGCCCTGACATCTCTTAGTATGCTGAAATTAAAAGAAAAACACCCTAGGATTATTTTTTGCTTGGCTTGTTACTTATGAGTTTGCTATTTAATCAATAGTTTGTAGCTTACATTTGCTTTTTATTAAAAAATAAAGTTCCCAGTAATAACAACACCATACTGAAATGACATACTTTAGAAATGGTTTCTGATTGTGTTTATATTAAAAAAAATACTCTATTCAAACATCTGTTTGCACTTGGATAAAATCAAGAAAATGACCTTTCTGTCCTGTGGGGTGTGTGTGGTTTCTTCAGTTTTGTTTTATTTTGCATTATGAACAAATGTGTTAGGGCAACTGGAACTAACACAGCTACACTGAAATGGTATTGCTTGGCAGCATGGAATGTTTGAAACAGCAGGAATATGCTCTATATGTTCATTTGTGGAGGGGTTTTTGTTATTGTGTTCTCAGGATGCTGTCTTCAGTTAGTGTGAGTTATAGTAACCATTAATACAGATCTAACATTTCATAATCATGCTCAGTTTGAACAAATAAAGCCTGTCTTTAAGAAAGGAAACTAAAACTTCGTCGCTTTGCGTAGGAGGACTGTAAAATACCATAAATGACTGTAAGAATGAGGATGTACTTTCCAAATCAGTATTTAATATTTGGAATTGTGGGTAGCAGTTTGTCAGTCTTTCCCCATGTCTGTTAAAGATGGAATCTGGAAAATTAGCTGGCAAGTAAATTATTCAAATGCCATGTTCTAGCTTTAAAAATATAGGTGGCATCCAGAATCAAGTATTAATAATTTTTAGTCAAACCCTGGAGATATTTAGTTGGATATCCAAATAGTTTTGAGAAATAAATCTTCACCTCAGATTTTCTGTGAGCTGCTGCTTGTTTGACAAAGTGGAGGTGGGAGAAATTGTGGGTTCGGATACTAAGAAATGCTTTCATAGTCAATGTCAACTTAGAGTGGAAGGTAAAGATGTATCTTTGCATGTTTAAGCAAATATTTTAGTGCCAGACTGCTCTGCTGTCTACTGCTGGGACATCAAGCCAAGGACTTGAGTGCTCTCTTTTCCAGATAATTTGACTTCTTGTAAATGAACTCTGGTGTGGATTTTTGTGTCCACCTCCTTTGAGCGTCTCTGGAAGTTACAGTACTTTCAGTGATAGCAATGTAGAGAAAAAACACAAACTTTTTTGGTGCTTGTGCATTATGACTTGTCTCTAGTTGCTACCCTGTGGACAGCTGAAAGATGTTGCCTGTTTCAGAAGGAAGATCTTAAGGCTTTTTGGTTTGGAGGGATCTTATGGGCATTTAAATTAGCTGAGTCATTTAAAAATTAATTTTAAAATACCTCAATAGCTTTATCTAACCCTGTCTGTCTGCCACTCATGTGCACTTAATTTCAGGAGAAACACACCCAGGAGAAAATTATTTTTGTGTATCTTCCAGGTCCTGCAGTTTGACCTGGTAGGTGAAGGTGTAAGAATCACAGTCTTGGGTAGCTAATTCAGTTACAACCTATGTTTATGTGGGTTCTTAGTTCTCCATGGTTAGTCTATAAAAATAAACAAAATTCGGAGGATGAGATAAAAACTTTCACCAGTCAATCTTGATAGTGACAAAAAAAAGATTATTAATGAAAGTATCTTTGCAGTCTGAGCGACTTGAGCAGACTTTTGTTAGGGAACCTGCTACAGTTTCAGGTAACTCTGACCCTTTTTGCTAACTAGAGAGGGGGAGAGTGCTTTGTCATAGTTATGCTGGTGGAGTCGAGGTGTGCACGTAGACGTGGGTGTTGCTAATGCAAGTGGATGTTCTTCTCTTGCCTAGATGAGGTGCTGTGCATCAACCTGAGCATCATTGTGCTGCTGTCTGTGGAAGGCTTTTATTGGAATAACCATCTGTAATTCTTTTTCCCCCCTTCAGAATGAAGAGAGCATCCTGTAACTCTGTAGAATGCATTCTGTGTACAATTAGTGTTTTTCCATGTTAATGTGACCTTTTCTTCCTAAAGGAATATCCTCCATTATCCAAACCCAAGAAAGGTAATTTAGTATCAATTTTTTGTCCTATTTCTCTTAAGAGGAGTTTAGTGTAGCTTATTCAAGGGGAAAAATTGTTTGTGTGCAAAATAAATGTAAAGTCCAGCTGGAAAATGTATGTTGGATTATGTCATATGACCAGGTGCTAATATATAACAATAATGTGGGCAATAATTACTGTCTTGGACAACTTGGAAATATTAGCTGCAGGCATTTTAAAATGCTAATAACCTTCAGTCCACTAGTCCAGACAGTTTCTGAATGCTGAGGAAGTTGTTAAATAATGGAGTGCAGTGATGTTTGCCAGAAGCAACCTAACAGCCAACAGAGTAGGTACTACTGTATGTGACATTTTCACATGTAGCAGATGAATATTAACCACTTTACCAGAACAATGTCTTTTTAAGAGTTTGGTGGTTTTTAAAGGCTAAGCCCCAGATGAGTAGTACAGGAAAAGGAATGGAATAGAGGAGGATAGGAGGTCAGAGTATGTGGTGCATGTTTCCAGGTAGCTTCTTTTTCTGCCGCTGTTAGCTGTCCCCTCCAGCACTTGGCGCTTGATCTGTGGTTCTTTAGAAAGACATATTGTTTCATTTACTGTAGTGGCAGAAGAAACTTAACTTTCAGGGGGAGGTTATATAAGGAGAAAGAAATAGACTTCAGTTTATAGCAATTCATCCCATGTTTTTGCTTAAATACAACTTATCTAAGTTTTAAGGTAACATCATTAATTTTCATTTACAGAAGGAAGTATGTGAGTATCTTTTATAGCAAAAAAAAGTGTGAAGAGCTTTTTCAGTATTGCCAGGTTTTTAGCTTATTTCTACTTTCTCTTTTTTCCTCTCCACTATTTGTTGTTTTCATTCAGATTCAGGTAGAAATGTGCTTCAACTGTAATTGCATTTGAGCATCTCCATGATTTAAATTAACTGCATAGGCAAAGCTGTTCATGCACTGATTTAATAGGCTCTAATGTCATATATAAATTGCATGCAGTACTGTAGGTTGTAGGAGTTTCTCATGTCTGGACTGAGATGCTCAGAAGGAAGAGGAATGTCAGTGATGCTCTCCTGTACAATGGTACCAGTCTAACTTACGCTCTGATCAGTTTTCACACGAACAAAAATTCTTCTGATCCTGTCATATCACCAAATACTCATTTTGTTCTGAGAAGAGACATTAAGTGTACTGGCAAAGCAGCTTTTGCAAATGTCTCCCCTTGTGTCAGTTAGGTTTGACTGCTTTGCAGGCTGTTATTTTTATAGACCTGTCTGGAGAGAGAGAGTGTAGGTGTGATAATAACAGCTTTCATTTTAATAAAATGTAGTGAAGTGTTTGTAGTCTCCTTGCTCTCTTTCTGTACAAGTATTACTTCACCAATGAATTAAGTGACTGTTAAGCTAACTGATGACTAATTAAATGACTGTTAGCTAATTAAGCTAATTTTTGGATGTGTATGGTGTCAATAGGTATAGCTCATCTCACTATGCTGCTATTCATAAGGGAAACTGAAACAGTCCTATAACTATTTCTGATAGATTACAAAAACATAGTGCAACTCACTTTGAACCCTGTTTGGAGACCAAAAAGGGTGAGAGAAGAATGCTAAGGTGGTAAATGTTGCTCTATGAAACCATTAAGCAGGCTGACTTAAAAGTAAAGCTTGGAATAATCACTGTATTTCAGGAGGATGAGCAGGAGCATGGATTGAGTGGGTCTTTTGTAGTATTTCTGATTTTACTAGTCTGGCATGTCTTTCAAAAAGAAGTGCTGCTGTTGTAAGGGGAGGGAGGGGAATCCATAGATCCACGATTGTACGGTTTGAGGAGGGGGATAAAATTTTCCTATGGGGAGACCAGACATACTTTTAGTGAATTAATAAGGAAAGCAACCTTTCTTTTTATGCTTGCCTACCAAACAGTGCTTGCAGAGAGAAAATAGGGAGCTAGTTAACATCTTAGTCCTTTTTTCCTTGACAATATAGTACCTGTAAATACAGGTTTAAAGTATTTAAGTTCTTAAAATTTTTTGTTGCTTAAAAACTGGTTATGCCAATTTGAAATTATGACTGCTAATGTCAATTAAAACAAGCAAGAGCTTCCAATTTCAATGAAATGTCCTTACATGGAATGATTAAATTTTTAATTCTTTATTTAAAACCAAAAGAAAACAGAAGGGCATTGTCAGTGCTGGCATTGGATACAATGCTAGCAGTGCTTCAAAACAGAAGCAACATTAAAAATAGATACATAAAATAAAACTTTTAATTTGAAAGTATGAAGAAAATAAATAACACTTCAAGATGCCCCTTATCTCCAATTTGTTCTTTTACAGTAAAGCTTATAGGCTCTCTTATTTCTGTACAGGAACATATTCTAAAACCTGACAAGGACCCAACCTTTGGTTGCTATTGGAAATGAAATGTATTTACTCCTTGGTATCTTAAGACAGCCAAACATTTATTTGACTTCAAATGATCTTGAAGTGTTAGGAGTAGCATCTGTATTTGTGTTTGAGATGCTCTTGTTCTCTGAAAGGATATATTGCATGCAAGGGATTGAGACAAAAATCGTGGCATAATGTTCTTAAATACATAAATCTCTTAAAGTTTTTCTTAATTCTTGGTTCCAGACTGTACTCGAGAGAGAAGTTTAACTTTGGTAATCTGAAAACAGATCTTTTTCCATCATGGCTAAACAATAATTTTAGAGACAATGCTACTTGTGTAAACTATGGAGGCAAAAAATAGACTTCCAGTAGTCGTAAGAGCTTGTTTTTCATGGCTGCGTTGTTGCTCGTAGGAAGGTTTGCAATTTGTTTAATTACAGCTTGCTCTGTAGACAGTGGAAAAAGTTACAACTTTTTTTTACCTGATGGTTCTTTTTATATACTTTGAAAGCTGACGTGCCACATTTGACAGGAAAAAATGTTTGTTTGTTTTCTACACCTGCAGTTAAGAAGCAACTTCTCCAAGTAGTCACAATCTAGATTTACCACATTTAAAAGTGAATCACTTTAGCACTTTTGACAACATGCATTTAACAGCACGTGTTGAGCGTAGCAAAGAGGGAGCAGCAAGTAGATGGAGCAGTCCATCAGCAGCTGCCAAAACTGTACATTGGATTTAAGCCACAGCTATTAATCATTTCTTCTGTGAAAAGGAAAAAAATGCATCAAAAGCCTTTAGGGCGTTGGGAGGGGAAATTCCTTCCCTCTGCTAAGCAGAGAAATATACTTTATTTAGTCATACAGCAGCTTCTTAAGTTGTCTGAACTAGTGGAGTTTGCTTATGAGATGTTTCACTTTTATAAATTTCATTAGTTGCAAATATGCTAACAAAAGGTTTTTTTGAAAATGCAGCTGAGGTCATCAGAATTAATTTATTGTCTTTTAAGAAAAGCTGTAAAGATTTCATCTATTAAATTCTCTTTCTCTGTTTCCACAGAAGAGAAAGGGAGGACATGAACCAAAATTGCTTCTACTGCTTCTTTCGGGTGTTGCAAGTCTACTTTCCTTCTGTTGCCATCTGAAATACTTTTTTTTTTTTTTTTTTTGTGTG